>VZRV01004346.1:3686402-3780988 GCA_013398115.1 Falcunculus frontatus | reverse complement strand
TATTTATTTATTTATTTAAATAACATGAGAAAAATATATTTATTCGTGCAGTGGCATTTCCTGTGCTACTTTGAGGTATCAGTAAAAGAGTCCTTGCACCAAAATCAGTCACTTTGGAATATTCTCCCATTAGTTTGCTCTGTCAGTAAAATGGGAAGCATGACTCTCCAGCATACAATTCCCACTGACATTCAGTCAAAACATCTGACCTAACATTTTAGTACTGACACCCAAATTACAGGGCATTTTCTAAATAGCTAACCATCTTTTTTTTTTTTTTCTTTTTCTCCCCTTCTCTACCTCTTTCCCTCTCTCCTCCCTGTCTCCTTTCTTCGTTTAATGTGATGTGTGATTGTTCCTTGTCAGGCTGGAGCACGTTCCCATCCCGCTAAGTGTCAGCGTGCTGCTATCGGCTTGCAGCAAATTGTGCTTTCCCTGGGCTCTGGCTGTTGGGATGAATGGCAGCCTGGAGATAGTCCTGTCCTTCACAAAGCAGAAAGGCCCAGAGTTCCCACAATTGCTTTTCCCTGCAAGCCCATTATGGTAGCAGGTCAAGGGAGTCAGAGAGTTGCAGGGGAGAGAGAAGAGAATTAAAAATAGTGGTCTGGAAAACTTGGCAATATCCTGGTTGTAATCAGATGGAAGCAGAAGAGTGAGGGCATAACAAAAAATCACCCGGAAAAAAACTCTTCCTCTCTCTGCAAAGCATTTGTGTCACCTGAACCTAATGTGGTTTTGCTATGCTGAAGTTCAAAGCTTTAAGATGAGGATGAAGCCACAGCTTCATCTCCTCCTGCCATCACAGACAGAAAGGTGATGTTCAGTGGCAGCTCTTGCATCCATATGTGCTTGTCACTGAAGAGAAACCCAAACCATACTAAAAATGGGACCTAGACCTGGATTTCACGCAGCCTGCTATATTAAAGCATATTAAAGGTGGGTGGTAATTGCATTACATGCTGCATTACACAGAGCTGTTGGTGAAATCTGAACACAGACCCCAGTTTTCCTTCCAGATGTCTGTCTCGGCTGATGCACTGAGAGAGGGAGGCAAGTGGCATTTTCGATGGGTCTCCTATCACCTGCCCCACTGAATATGAAAAAGCCATGGGTCTCTGCTTCAGGAACTGCCTGAACACTTGTGTCACCCTCAGTGTTCCCGGGTCAGGATGGGGCAGAGCTGCGCCTCATTCCCTGTTACATACAGGGAATATGTCAGGACTGTCTGTGCCCCGTAGCTGCTCCAGGTACCTCAGCCCAGCCCTGGGCTCTGCCCCTGCCCCGGCCTTGTGTGGAGGAAGTGGGGACACTGCTCCAGCAGCAAAGAGCACTACCTGAGATCATTGCTGGCCATTGCTCCAGAGAGTGCCTGATCTCTGTTAAACCCTGCCAAGGATGCTACAAGGCTTTCCTGAAGAGCCCTGAAGCAATAAGCACTCTTTTGCCCTCCTGCCTCTCAAACAGCAACAGCAGCTGTTACCAAGCCAACAGTAGAGCAAACTAAGCCTTTGTGCTGGGGCTGGGAGATGCTGCTAATGATATTCACTTGCTGCAGTTCAAAAGTGCTGGCAGGAGATCACGGAGCAGTCAGGTATCCGGACCTGGAAACACCGGCTGAGTGTCCCCTGTCTGTTCACAAATTCTTCACCTGCATGCACCGGAGGTTTTATGAGGAGAGCCTAAAGATAATTACAAAGTAGGAAAGAAGAGATACTTTCCAGTGGCCCCATCCAGCTCCATCTCTGTTGCCATGCATGGAAGTTGCACCAGGCTCTGAGCAAACAGACGGTTTCTCCTCACTGCTTGGGCTGGTGGCATATGGCTTTCCAAACGTGTTTGGTTTAAAGGTTTGAGCTGGTATCCAGCTTCTAACTTCCAGCAGGTCCCCATCACTGTGCTTCATCTGCCTGCCAGAGTGATGGGCCAAAAGCAGTTCCTGTGTACTCTGAATATGTGCTGCTGTAGCACAGGCAATATTGGGAAGCTGGGCCCAGAGTTACCCACATCTCCCAGAACTTACATGCTGGCATGGGAATATGGTGGCACTTCAGCCCTGCTGGGTTCCAGGTTTGCTTCAGTGAATCAGGCCTTGTTCTGCTGCTCCTTCTGGGAACCAAGTGTTGCCAAGACACAGGCTGTAACTGTCCAGAGAAGGAGATTTTTGTATACCTCTGTTAAGGAGGGTGTTAAGGAGTTTTTTATTTTTACTGATTTTTGGTAACACCTCCAGCCTTCTCAATGCAAATGGGTGGCAATAAAACAGAGCTAAGAAGATGCTTTTCCAATGGCAGTTGTGTTCCTGGCCTTACATTTCCCTCACCTGACTGATTTTTTCCTTCTGGGCTATGGCATCTTTGGAGCACAGACGTCTCTGTACCAGACCTACCACCCTATAGACTAACGTTAAGGCTTTCAATTCCTTTCTTATCCTGAGTAGTCATCATCCACTCCCAAGCATTAAGGTAGCTTTTGTAATGCTACTTTAGCAAATGTTTCTGCAACAAATTTCTCTCTGCTAAAGTGTCGCTGTCGAGATGGGTCACGACACATATATGCTGACAACTTCAGGCGAGAGCAAATGCAAATGCTTATCTTTGATACCACGTAGCCTCTTTCATAGAGTCTCTTAGTGTATACATGGTTTTAAGGCACAACAGAGTCGACTCAACCAATCATCACACACCACTAGGTGAACACACAATAAACACGCAGCATGTTTTTCTAACTCAGCTACGCCTCTTTCCCACGGTCCTTCTCTAGCCAAAGTAACAGGTCTGAGCCATAATTTTACAAAGGCAACAAGGCCTTCATTTTATAAGGTTTTACCTAAATGCCACACTAAAGGGCTCTTCTGTCCAGGGCAGAAAGGTAGAGCTGGAAACTAATGGCCAAGAGTTGAAGCCAAATAAATTCAAAGGATACATGAGGAAATAAGGTTAGCATTTTAAGCAGTGAGGCTGATTAAGCACTAGTCCAAAGAAAGTGGTAGATTCCTTATATCCACCTGGCCTTAAAGCAAGCCTGGAAGCACTTTCTGGAAGATCTGTTTCAGCAGACACAGGTTGTTACACTCGCACAGGGACATTGGGTAAAATGTAATGGCCTGAAATAAACAGGAGGTCGTCCAAGCTGTGCTAATGGCCTTTTCTGGCCCTGAGCTCTATGACTCAGTGAATAGCACACTTATAAAAATATACTCTCTAAAGCAAGCTACTTAAATACGTGCCTGACTCTAAGTGTGGAAGTATTCCAGCTCTCTTCTGGGGGACTTGCCTACTAAATCAAGACTCATGTCCTGCAGGCTTGATCTGATATACCTTGAAGTCAGCGGGGATCTTATCCCTGACCACTTCAGGCTGCAGATCAGGCTGTCAGAAAGACACAAATAGGTTAGTACAACTCCTGGAAATGTGTTTCATGCTGAAATCACTTTGCACTTGTATGTGCTCTGTCTGATGAAGGATCTCAAAGCATTTTGCAAACATTAATTCGCTACTTAATTAAACTTAAAACACAAAGCAGATGAGCTTTGTGTCTTTCTTCAAGCACCATTTATCAAAGGAACAGGTTGCTCTTGTCATGCTGATAACAGCGAGCAACTTTCCCGCTTGCATTGTGTTTCTAAATCCAGTTTAAGTTGTTTTCCTTCAATATGAATAATTTTTGAACCATTTTTGAAAGAAAAATGCAATCCAAGCACACTTACTTATTTTGTTGGTGGTGCTGGAAATTAGAGTACAAATGCTTTATCTGCATTACAAATACTATTACAAAGTGCTGTGGTGCTTTAATCTATCTTCTAGATCTTTTTTTATTATTTTTCGTGCTTGAAGTGCTTCATCTTAATGCTCACAGTAGTTACCATAGGTACACACAGCAGTACCAACCCCACTAGAGGGTTTTCTGTGTTTTGTTTTCTTTTTCCTGATGCTCTTATTATTTGGATGACATTAAAGTATAAACAAGACAACAGATGTGCCCACAACCTGGTAGCTCTCTTGGTGGAAGGAAATACTTGATTGCAGGAAGAGGGGTTTTGTGTGTGTTAATATTGGGATAATGTCCTGAGTGCTACTTGACGATGGTGTTATCAGAAAGTAGATTGGAAAATGTTGCCTAAAAATCACATGGGAGACAGTACACAGCTGCAGGGAAAGACCTGATGGTGCTGGATTTATATTTGGGTTGGCTTGACTAATGTTCCAGCCCCTATTCTGAAGCACAGTTATGCCTGTCTCCCTCTGGCTGTTAAAAGCTAAAGGATGATGGATCTGAGGCTGCAGCACAAGGGGAGTTACTGGAGCTTCAGTTCCTTCCAAATGCACCATCTGTTTAGCAGCCAGGGCAACTCTGAGACAGGAGACCTCTCATTTCCAAGGCTGAACCCTTATATTTGGTCCTTCCTACAAATAGAGGGAAACCTGGCAGATGTGATATGTTTTTATCTAAGGACAGTGATTCTCTATGAAGAATAACATCCTGTGTGGATGTCCCATCTCCTCTGCTCATTACTTCCTAAAACTCAGTAGGGGCCCAACTTGAGATGTGGCGGCCTCAGGGACAGAGCTGCTGGAGGAGTGACCACACCAAACAGGCTGCACCTGTGACAAAGCAGAGTGGTTTTCCTGTATTGCTGCATTTTGGGGATGAAAGGTCACCTGCTGTAAAGCAGTGGTTTCATTCAAGCAGCAGCAACTAAGGTACTTTGCAGCAAGTGAGGGTCCAAAGCAACCAATTTTATTCCTTGATTGCTCAGAAGGGGCTCAGTCCTTTCCTGGATCATTTGATAGTTGGGTGAATCGTGATTTACAAATATTCCTATCAAAGTCCCCCAAGCCAGCTTCTTTTATCTGATTTCCCTCTCCTCCTCTTTTTAAAGCAAAATCTCATCAATCAAGCTATTATGAGGAAATGTTAGTATTTTAAGTGCATTTGCTATGTATGGTCAGAGCCAGCACACACATCCAAGTACATAAAAATTTGATAATCCACATTTCAAAAAGAGATATCAAAAGGCATAATTTAATATGTTCTCATTGAAAAAATAATGAACTGCACATTCCTTAGTACTGTATATTCCACAATCCTAATTACTGAAGCTATTTACATTAGAAAGATGATTTGCACAACCTGAAGGGTTAGAAGATGGTGATGCGGGTGGGCTTTTTTTTTTTTGTTGCATTTCGATTTCCAGTGAAAGCCAAGTCTTCTGATTCCTGGGAACGTGATGCACCAACCTCCAGGACCACCACTGAACTACAGATCGAGCCATGGAAATGGTTCATCATAATCTGTCTCAAGATGGAGAATGATTGAATTAGGCTATTGCATTGGAAAATACCTGGCAGAACCAAAGCCTCTGGGATTTCTTGACTGGTTGTGCTTATATGTGGTTGGTGGAGCCTACAAGCCTGGCAGCTTTTTTCTCCATGTTTTCACACCTGTGGAAGGAGGAGTAGAGTTGTGGTAGTTTGGTGAACACCCCATAAATTTTCGATGGGTTTGTGGGCAGACATCCTGTAGAGGCAGGATTGCGAGTACTTGTGTGGGACAACCCGCAGCAGGGCTTTGCCTTTGGTGTGTGTTGTAGGACAGATAAGAGCAAAGAGATGAGAAATTATTTCATAACCTGTGTTCCAGGCTGACCTGCTCCATGACTGAGATGCTGAGCTGTGGAAATGGAGTGTTTAGCCCATAAGTATTTGTGACTCTCCCACCCTGCCTGTGTTCATGGATGAACACAGGAAGATAGTAACACTTTCACATTAAAGTTTGGTGGACAATCACTTCCTAGCGGGAGGGCACGTACCTCTGAAGGAATGTGCTGAGATGTATGCAAATTTATGCAAATGCATGCAAATTTACAATCTACTTCCCCCCCACCTTCTTTTGCAGAGGATATTAGCAGGTATGCAAAGATCTAAAATTATCCAATTGAGAGAAATGCTGTAAAAGAGTCAGGAGGGGCAGGTACCCCAAAGTTTGGCGATTCAGTTGATACGGATGTTCACTGAACTCTCTCCTCCCACCCATCCCTAATAAAGAGATTAATCATTTCTCCCTCCTACTGCAGGAAAACCTAAAATCATAAACACCTAATTGTGCTGGGGACAGTGAATTCACATGAAAACTGTTGGTCTGCTGCTGAATTGGAAGGAGTTGCCAAACCTAAAGGCAGAGTTCCTTTCACTTGCTTTTTCCCCCCTGTAATTTGGAAATTCAGTAACAGAAGGATGATTTTCAAGCTAACTACTATCTGGATTGCTGAAACACAGACATCCAGAATTTGACATTTTGAATAAAACAATACTTGATCCAGACAAGTAATACAGCAACTATATGATTGCAGTGTTGGGTTCTTCTTCCTCTTGTAAGAGATATTTTTCCTCTCTGCTCTCAACAGCAAACCAGAATGTTCTGCACCCTCATGATTACACAGTGGTGGATTGGGTGATTCTGTCTATGTGTTGGGAATAAGATGTCTTCGTTTCTTCATGCCATGTGAAAAACTAAAAATCTTAACAATCCAAATACGCAGTTATCCATGAAAAGACACGTTTGCAGAGGTGGGGCTTGGGTCTGAGCTGAGCAAACTTCTACTTAAACCTGAATGCATCCAGGTTTGGTTATTGGTGAGCCTGAGAGCACTTTGTATTTATGGTCCTGCATCTTCATCATGCTGCTTTCCCTGTGCGTGCCCAAACAGCTCTGAGCATCTGCATCTGGATTAAAGATGAATGATTCTTTGCTGCACTTTGCATTTGCTTAGGTGATTCTCCAGCCTTTGTCCAAACTTTACAACTCTCCACCGTTTTCTGAGCACAACAGGCAATCTGACAGGCAAAGATATCCTAAGAATCATAGAATCATTCAGGTTGCAAAAGACCTCTAAGATCATCATGTCCAACTATTACCCCTGCACTGCCGAGTCCAGCAGCCAGAGCCATGGGATGATCCGGGATCACATCAGTGCTGAGCTCTGCAGTGCCAGGCAAACGCATAGGTGGGAGAGCAGCAGGTTAAAAGGAATCAGCCACATGGGGACAGAAAACCTCTGATTCCTTTCCAAGCCTCAGATTTAGCTGAAGCTCCGGCAGGCTCAGAGAGCCATTTGCCTTTTGAGTCGAATGGTGGCCCCTCTTCCTCCTCCCGGCTCGAAGAATCGTCGCTTTGTAGCTGCCGAGAGGAGAGGAATCTCCTGGTGGAGGTCTGAAACCATCCCACTGCCATCCCTCACTCTTTGCGAGCCCTGGCGGTCCGGGAGGAGCCCGGGGAGAGGTGACCACAGGGTGTCACTCGCACCCCGCGAGTGAAGCATCCCCGGCGCTCCCCGAGCCCCTCCCGGGGCACGGCGGGGGAAAGGGCGTGCGAAAGGCTCCGAGTTACACTCCGGAACAAGAAAATAGAAACCTTGGTGCTGCTCGTCGGGAATCGCCATCTATTTGCACACCTCTTTTGATAGCCAGGATGCAGCCGAAGTTTCCAATCCGCCCATTCCTTCTCTTTCCAGAGAAAGTCTCCCAGGGAATGAATTATCATGGTCCAGTGCAGACACAAGCAGGTCTAGAGAGGGATGTGTGCGAGTATGAAGGAGAGGGGGATCAAATAAATAGAGATTTGCAATAACCTGGACTATTAATGTTTGCACATTTCAGACTGTCTTTAGGGTTTGTTTCTAAATTTCTTTTAATGGGATTTATTTTTCTTAGATTCACAGAATTTTTCTCTTTTGGACCAGGTTCTTGGAACATTTGGTTTTAAGAACAATTCTTATTAAGATCTATCTAGCAGTCTATCTGTCACAGACATTTTCTGCATATACAATCGCACTGACAAGTGTCTAAGATTTTCCAAGCTAGAAAGCCTTCCATTTGGAGTTGGCAGCTTGGGGCATGTGAGCCAGGTGGCCTCAGGAAAGCTGATTCACCACGAGGCTTCTGCCACTGCCTGCAGGACTTGGCCAGCAGCAGGATTTGTGTCCTGCTGAGGAAACGACAATTTCCAACGAGCTTTGCTTCTTGACCTGGGAAAGGGGATTGGGCAAGGAATGGAGGCACTGAGCTTTCCCCTTCTTGATGCTTTTGCTGCATGAATCGCATCTTGTCTGCCTCAGGCATAATCCCTCCTGCTGGGTCTGTAATTTGCCCATTTGTGTCAATTTACAGGTTAAAAAGAAGGGTCCCAGTCCTGCTGCTGATGGGTCTCCACACAGCTTGGGTGGAACTTTCCAACTCGATAGTCACAGTGTTTGGGGATATGGGTAAAGAACATTTTCTTCTTGGTATGCAGATCACCAGGGTTCATTGTAAGAGTGCTTGGCCTAGTTACCTCTTGTTCCCCCTTTTCTCCTGTGAGTTCTCTAAGTGTAAAGAGCCTTATTTTTGTCTGGAAAGACTCAGCGTGATCCTCTGAAAAGAAAAAAAGGAGGCGGAGAGGACTCCTCCCCCTCCCCCTCTAATATCTTAGCTGGCTCATCAGCAAATTTGCAGCGAATTTCTTTTCTTAGTCTTATGCAAACCCCTGTTGGGGAAAAAATAGATTTGAAGAAAAGGAAAATATATGTTCTTTAAAAGTAATAGCTGTCCAGCAATTCAAAGATATTCAAAGATACAACCTTTGAATTAATCTTGTAGGTTCCTCTTCACAACCCTTCGTGAATGGCCACAAGAAGCTCAGTCTGTGAAAAACACTGAGGAAGTGACACAATTCCTTAGTACTCTGCACACCCCACAGCTGTAACACTGTGATCTGTTGGCTACTTTGGCATCTCGGGAATGGAGCAGAGGAAGCCAACAGATGCATTGCCTTTGTATGAGTCTGTTCTGTGCCATGCCTCCTTCAGCTACTCTGGATGATTTGTCCCTGAGGATAGAGGTGCCATTTAGTTTTGTTCACTTGGAGGGATTCCCACGTGTGCATCCAGCACTGAGATATCGTCAACCTTGGGAGCAAAGAGTCCTGTCCTCAGTGACTCTGTGCCCCTTTCCCTTGCGTCTCTAGGTCCTCTTGACCCCTCAGAGTGGGATATCAGGTCTGTTTGGAGCATATGGAGTCATTCCACATCACTAAGTTAGCCTGGAAATGAGAGTTGGCAGTGGCTGTTATCTATTACCACTCGACAGAGGGTTGGCTGCCTGTCAGATTTGTCTCTAGAGTCTTCTTCCACAGGCATGTGTGTCCCTATCGCAAAATTCACCATCCCAAATGACATCAACTGTGCCTTCTCTGCAGGAGCTGAATTAGCCCTAGAGACTCTCTCATCCGTCAAAAGCTGGAGCCAAGTCATGCTAGGAAAACAGCAGGATGAGGAAATTGTGCTTTCTAAGTCCCACTTGTTTTATGGATAGGTCAAGACCTCCAATCACCAGGGTCATCAATCCAATTAGAGAGCGTACTTAACGAAACCCTGTGAATGCTCATTATCAGCAAGTGCTGCAATATGTGCCACAGGAGAGAAGGGCAACAACACAGACACAGAGGCAGCCCAGTGATGCTGACCCATTCAGAGGACTTTTCCATGGGTATGGTTTCTGTGGCTGCCCCTGCAGCTTCCCAGCCATTGTCAGTAAATCAGAGGAAAGTGAAATTTGTGAGTTTAATTGTGCCTGCAGTTAATGCAGAGAAAATGGAAGCTGCGGGCTGCTGCAAGGCTACTTCATTTTGGTGAGATTAATTTCAGTGACCTTCACCTGGTCACTGAAACTCCAGACATTCTTCTAAAATGTCTGGCTCTCTCACTTCTCCACTGGCCTGTGATCGAGTTTCATCTCTCACTGAAGCTGGTTTCTCCTTCAGCACAGATGTCTTTGCGGACATCCTGCTGATCTCCTCCATCCTAGACTGAGGGGCTCCAACTTCCTGCAGGCAGAGACCATCAATCTACAAGTGTCCACTGAGTCATTCAGACTGCCAGCCCAACCATCCTGGCTGTCCCGAAGCATGGTTCGCCTCAGCTGCACTTCATCTTCCCAAGTGGGCACCTGCTTTTGAAAGACTTCATCTCTCCATGATATTTCTAAACATGATGCTTTGCCCTGCCAAGCAAACAGCTAGAAACCAAAATGGAAACCAGGGAAAATATGACACCCTCTGTTAATAAATGCAAAGCGATGGAAAACAATTTTGCCAACTAGGCAACTCAAATTAGACTTCTCTCTCAGAGGAATATGGTCGATTTGTAGCTCTTATTACAGTGTAATGCTATTTCCCTAAAAGTTTGTGTGTGCATTTTAATGAATTCATAAAACCCGGACTGTAAAAGCCCCATGGGGGAAACCTGGCAGCTCTTTAATTCAGCATTAAAGCTCAACTGATGTCAATTGAATTGATTTCTGCACATAGAAATTGCATTCGTTGAATGAAAACTTTAGCCCTTGCCATTCCCCCTTTTAGAGCTCACTGTAACACAATTGGCTCCTTGAGTCAGGTTCAATTACATGTTGAAAGTTTATAATCTGGTGGGCTGAATGGAGGCTGTGAAATCAAGAGAGAAAACCCAGCTAACCTGATTAAACCTTATACCACGGCCATCCTGGGGCAGTGAATCCTTGCTGGAGCACAGGGGCCCAGCTCCTCTCGGAGTAAGCAATGACTGCAGCTTAAGACTGTATTCTGGCAACAACCACAGCAACCTCAGTGTCTCTAACAGGAGTTCAGAACTCTGACCTAATTCTAAATTTCACCTCTTTTAGCCTCATGAGAGTCTTGAATTGAAACAGGAATTGTGAAGGGAAGAGAAAGATTCAGTGGTTTCACTGGATTAGGATTCTCTTCTAGTCCCAGACACATCTGTGTTAGAGTATGACCCTATTTGCAGTTGTGTTTCATATGGGTTTTACATCCCTTGATTTTTTGCTATTAGCCTGAGGAAACTCCAGTAATTCCCCAAATTTTGACCTAAACAGAGTCAAAGCCAGGAAAGTTTTACTTGTTGGAAAGTTTTAGTTGTTTCCACCAACTCCAGTCTGCAGGAGGAGTTGCTGACTCCTGCAGGTATTTCAGCAGATGCAATCTGCAACAGATCCCATATTTTGGATTTTATTTCTAGAATTGCTCCCAGTTCTCCTATGAACATGGTAGAAATCTGATGAAAGCAGCCTTCATTTGCACTGTTCTGTTGAGGGTCAGAATAATGTTAGCTGTTCTCTTTGCTTTTCCAGTGTTTTGAGTACTTCTAATGCTTTTTCACTGCTCCAGAGCCAAAACCATATGAAGAAAAAAATTGTGTGATCTTCCCACTATTAAAAACCAATCAAATGGGCTTTTTCTGTGTTCCAGCATTCAGCAGAGGATAGACTTGTTCAAACCACTTGCTTATCCAGAGCCAGCATCACGGTAATTTCTATGGCACGGAGCCACCTTCTAAAATCCCTTTCAGTTTGTTTGGGTCATATGCAAAGAATTATTCCCTAGTAACAACAGTGAGTGTTGGTATGGTGTATTCCAGCCAACAGCCGCAAGGTTTACTGCAGCCACAGATCCTCACACACCCATCTGAGACAAGTGTTATAATGCTGTTTTATGGACGGAGAGAGTGAGCAATAGAGATGTTCAGCAACTTGGGACAATCTGGCTGACTTTCTGACTGCCAGCCCTGAGCTGTGGTCTCCACCTCAGTTCCTCCATGGGGCGTGTGAGACACGCCTGAGCCCCACAGTCCAGAGTTTTGGATGAAACAGCTTTCCTTATTCTGACACCTCAGACTGCCATTTAAACTTATGTCCCCACTGGCAGCCCCTTATCCAGCCCAGGGCTGCCTGTGGTCACTGTAATAATGTCAAACTAGAGAAATTTCAGTCCTTGAGTGAAAGAAAACTGCAGGTCTCAGCTTTTAGTTGGTCTGCAGATCTAAAGGAAAAACCTCATCCCCTTCATGGCTGCTGAAGGTAGGTCAAGGACAAGATGCTTCATTATATCTGGGTTAAAAAGACCTTTTAAGTGGCATTTGCACTTTGTGGTGCACAAGGAAGGCCTTTGGGGTGTTGGGCTATGTGCCAAATGATCAGGTAGTCACAGGGCAAGCTCAAAACACCCAGCACAGTGGGAGTCTCCATTGGTCCTGGGCATGGATGGGATCTTTTTCTGTCATTAACAAGCTGGTCTCCTAGTTGCGGTCCACAAGGTCTTTTCAAATCCTTCTTTGGAAAAAAAATACCCCAAGCCTGTCTCATTTAGCAATGCCATAAGAACTGAGCTAATTGCAGAGGAACATGCGATTTTATTAGAGCATTTCAGCATACACTGTGCCTTGCACAGTGGGACAGAGACTGTCAAACACATGGAAGGGGCCCAAGAAATGGTCACAGAAGATAATTAGCATAAATGATACAGAACCAAAAAAACCCAGCCTCTAGGAGCTTTGAAAAGCAACCAATAATTTTGGGCACAGCATCACACAAGGGCATAATATCCCAGAGTCCTGAGCAGCCTCTCTGGAACAGCAGACTAATACAGCAGGAAACTTTCCTTGAAGTTCCATTTCTGTTTTCATTTTCTTATTTTTAGCTTCCTCAGTCTAGTGCCATGTCCTACAGACTCACCAAGCGGCACTTAGCAGGATTGCCCCTGCCTATTATTGACTTTTTCTGTGCATGCTTTCTTACTCCATGAAAACTATAGAGCCTGGTAGATCTCTGCAGGCTTGGATAAGTAAGCAGAGTATTGGGGGTGATGGCTATCCAGGCATATAGAGGGTTCATTTCTCTGTTGCCACAAGTTTAAGTGGGAGCACACATTGAAAATCAATGTCCCTGAATCCCTCTGACCTTCTTTTCCCAAAAGACACAGCTACCCTTATAAGTTTTTGGGGAAAAAAAAGGAGCAGCAGAGCAAAAAAAGAGGCTAATATTCAACTTCAAAATGAATCCCCATTTTCCTAACCAAATACCAGGGAGAAATCATCCTCAGCATAGCCCATGTGCTTATCATTTTACAGCCACAACATACTTTGCTTTGTTGGCTTTGCCAAGCAACATGGCTGAGATGCAAATTGTGGGAAAGAAAGGAACAGCAGAAGGACTTTTTTCCCTTCTCCCTTCATTCAAATTTTTTTTGCTGTATCATCAACTTTAGGCATCCAGCAAAAATAGCCGTGAAATATGGAAATGTCTTGTTCATAGCACAGTGATTTTTAAAGGCTTCTGCTGTGCAAATGCAGCTGAGATAGGCTTCTATAGTCTCTTGTCATCTTCCACTGTAACAGCGCTTCCTTGCTATTTCACTGAATAAGCAGATACAACGGGAAACTATTCACTAAACTAAAACAACATCAAAAGCCCATTAAAGTTCTGATTTAAACTCTCCAAAAAGCGTGGAAATTCTCAGCAAAATAACAGGCACCCAGAATCTGTTTGCAGCTAGCCATCACCCTTAACATTATCCAACTGTGCCTGCATATTGGATGGCTGGCACTTGGCTGCAAGTTTTTCAGTGCTAGTGGGTTTAATCCAGACTCTTCACAGCCTTTTCTGTGCTGCTCCTTGTCAAACACCCTGAAGCACTCCCCTGTTCCCCCTTTCTTTTCCTGTCTGTTTGGCAGTACACGGACAGAGCAGGAGGCTCAGATCATTCACTTTCAAGAGCACAGATCTCCATGCACAGTGTCAGAAGGGGCTCTGTGCAGGCAGCATCAGCTCCCCTCTCTGTGTTGCTCTGCCCTGTGCAGACCAAGGATGAGACCCTTCTTTGCAACCCATTTACTGCTTGCTCTGTCAAGGCAGTGCTAGTTCTAGTGTTGTGACCAAGCCCTCACTGTATAATGTCTCACCCTCACCCCAACCCCAGCTTTGCTAAGATTCTTATTTATCACTTCAAAGTACCTTTTGCCCCTTCAAACTGAAGGAGAGACTAGGGATAACACGTGCATCTGCAGGCAAATTAATACCAGGGAAGTAAGGTGTGGCTATAAATTAATTAAACCTCATTAAGCCCCAAGTAGATGTGGCCATTCACAATTCAAGTGGCAATATCAGGTGATGGTAAAACAGCTGAAAACACTTCTAATGTTTAACAAGAAAAGCCAAATAGATAGTTAGTGCAACACCGTAATTTTCGTAGAGGAACTTTCTCTGCTGGTAGAGTAATATAGCTGGCTAATTCTCTAAATCTTCCCAGCTTTATGCTGCTGTGCCCCTGGAATCAGCACACCTGATGCTCTCAGCCGGTCTGGTGACCTAAACTGGCACAAAAACATTTCTTTTGATTTTTGTTTCTGGTGACTTGCTTTTCTTAACCAGTTCACTGAGTGTCTGCACGAGGACAGGCTCGTGAACACGGAAAGGGCAGGACTGTGACGGGGTTTGCTGCCAAGAAACAGCACCCAGTTCTCCCCACGTGGTCAGCTGGGTAGGGAGCAGGGCAGTTTTAGATCAGCCTCTGCGTGAAGAGCTGTACTCGGGGTCCTAACTGAACCTAATGGGCCTCTGGGCACTTTACAGATTCTATCAAGGCACTTAACCAGCTCGAACTAAAAATCAAGAAACTGTATTACCAAAGCTAACGTGTTATTGATCACTGTAGACTACCAAATGCAACTGTCAAATCAAAGTCAAATCAGAAAGCAAATCTCAGTATGAGACTGGAGCTATATTAGGCAAATCATCAACTATGCAGCAGAAATAACCTGTCCTTATAAACCCCTGAAAGAATCTGAGAAACTGCTTCTATATGGAGTTTAGAAATGGGAAACTGGACTTTATGCCTGGCTTTATGCCTGGCTGTGTCCACTGATATTCCCCTGTCCCTTGCTAGGGCTGAAAATACGTGGGCTTTAAATCCAGGCAATTTTGAATCTGAACCAAGGACAGATAACAAAGACCAAATAAGCTTTATTTCCATCTGCTATCCCAAAGCAGAAAGAAAGCTGTATTTTGGATTCCAGCAGGAACGCAAGAAAAGCTTGCATGATTTCAGGATCTCCCACTTGGAACAAGAAATGAGAAGCCTGGGAGGTAGTTAGCTGTGTCTCCATTTCTCTTGTGCATCCTCTTGTGCATCCTCTGTACTATAGTTTGACATCTCCAAATATCCTTGCTGTCTGCAGAGACAGCAGGCTATTTTGTGCTTCATTCACTGTAGGCTGTCAAAAAGGAGAAATCCCTGCCCTGCAGGCTCTGTCCTGGAGGATTTTATTTTGCAAATCCAGTATCTGTCTCCTCACTGCAGATCTCCTGCAGGGTTCAGCGCCTCTCTCCTCTTCCTTTGCCTATCGCTGTTCACCTGCTGGCAGGGGATTTCTGGCTGCCTGTATCCCCATCTCACAAGGACAGAAGAGCCTCATGTACTCAGCTCTTTTAATGGGCCTGCATCCATCATCACTCATCCCTGCAGAAAATGCTTGGGAAGAGCATTAGTGTTTTCACAGCCTTTGTTGTACTGACCTGCCTTTGCAAAGCCTAAGAAAGGTGGGACAGGAAAGAGAAGGAAAAACTGCTCTGAGGACATCCTGTTCCTCTGCCGCTGTTTGTTCTGTGAGAAATCCTGTGCTGCATGAGGAGTGCACTAGTATTGTAAATCCTTATAATCGCCTGATAAAAGAATCAACCTGTCACATAAATGAAAGTCTCCATATGCTAGATACGGAAATGCAATCTGAAATCCTTTTACAGAGAAGCTGATAAATAGTGGGAATTCAGAGTGTCAGCAGAGATAGGGCTCAGATCACCTTGTTCCCTTTAATCTGATCACCAGGAGAGTCATAGTAAGGAAGGTCACAGGGCACGGAGACATGCTGTCACTGGGGTGAGAGGGCAGTGGTGACACAGGCATTCTGTCCTGCTGACTACAGTGCTGGCTCTGTGTGGGCACTGGAAAACACCACAGTGCAAACACAGGATACATTTCACCTGGCTGAAATCACTTTGCAAGGGCCCAGTGACCTTTACGCTACAAGGAGACCCTTGTCACACACCTGTGGCCACAGCACTTGTGTGCAATGACAGCATTACTGAGGTGTCTGAAAACACAGAGGAAGGCTGGGACAGGAGAGCTGGAGCTGCACCTTTTCCACCTCATGCCACATCTCTCAGGCAACGTTTTGCATCCCTTGCAATCGAGGATAAAGTGGAATGCTTGCTATTAAGACATTTGGCAGCTGGCATCACAAAAGATGAGGCTTGATTTACAGCTTGGTCCTTGTCCAACTCCCCTGAACTCTGCTGGATCAGTGGTGAACGTCCCTGTGTCCTGCCTGGGACAGCTCCCATCGGAGGGACACACCCAGCCCCGGCTGGATCCTGCTGGGTGAACGCTCAGGGCACCTCTGCTGATGGAACAGGAGGGGAAGCAAATGAACACAGCAGAGGGACCACATTAAAACTATGCTTGGGATATGAATAAGAATTGGGATGTTTTAGCTTGGGTAGAAAGCAAAGGACTTGAGAACAAACTTTCATTGTGAGAAGCATAACTCTTAGTAGTTGATTTCTTTTAGAGTTTATTGTATGTGCAATGTGCAAGGGCCATTAAGGACAAATGTGTCAGCTGAATTTAGTTTTGCTTTTAGTATTTGTTGTGTTTGGACCCCTCAGGAGTCATGTCATTTCTCCCTTGGCTGATGTGCCTTTGTGAGTCCAGCCAGCTCCCCTTCTTTCATTTGCTTTAGTGTCATTTTGAAACTCAGTTTCCTGTCTCTCTTCTTGCCTTTCTCCTTACCGTGGTCCCTCCGCCTTCCCAGGGACCTTCTGGTACCAGCACCACATTGCCCAAGCAAGTAATGGCATCAACCTGCAGGGCTGAAGGAGAACTTGTGTTGTTCATCTGTGCTCACTCTGTTAACGCAGGGTCAGCTTTACTTATGCCTTTCCTACAAACTTCTGACAGAATTTAAAATTTTCCCAACAGAAACTCAGCAGGAATTGAAGGTCACTTGCTCCAATGCTTAAACACCTGCAGGTTTATGGAAATGGTGTCCAATGGGCACAGCCGTATATGACTGGGCATCTTTGGACCATGTCTTTTATCTTCTTCCCCAGGCCTTGCATCTCTCTGATTTGATATTTTCACTTTAGCAGAAGCGTTCCTCAGGACAGCAGCCCCATGTGACATTGGGGGCAGTGCCACAGACTTCATGCCCTCTTGGGTTCTGAGGAGGACAAAAATCCCATTTCCTGGTGGATTTTGAAATTGTGCCAGATAGTCAGAGCAAATCCAGGAGATGTCAGAGTTCTCAGCAGTGGAAATTTAAAAAGTAAAACCCTTTCAGGTAGTTCAAAGCAGTTCACTTTTAACAAACAGAGATGCCATGCCTCAATTTTCCTTGATTTTGTGTCATATTTATAGCATATAATATAATGAAAAAAATAAATGGAAAGTAATTTCAAAATGAAAACCAAAAATGTTTCACTTTCAAAATGCTGAAACAGGTCATTTCATCCATTTCAAAACTATGCTTTAAATCTCTTTTTCTTTCCCAAGCTAAGAAATGCATTGAAAACAATCCTCATCTGCAGAACTTTTCCGTTTCAACAAATTGACATTTTTCACTGGAATTTTCTTTAAAAAGATCCAAGGATCTTAAACATTAATTTGTTGTTAGGCCTTAGAGCACTTCTGAGAGGTAGTTAAGTGTTATGATCCTCATTTTGCAGAAAGAGAATCTGACTCATAAAGAAACGTAAAATGCAATTGAGTTCCCACTTACTTCAGTGGAGGAATTGATGTGCCCAAGGTCAGAGAGAAAGTCAATAGTAGAGCTGGAGGAAAAAAACCTGGAGTTTTGAAACCATCGCCTTTTCTGCACCCACCAGACAGCCCTCCCCTGCAGAGTGATCAAACCCCAAAATCAGTAATGCCCACTCTACTAAAACCTATCCTCAAGCTGGAAGGCAAAGTGGAAACCACCCCAAACTAGGAAAGAACCTGAGACCTTCCTTCTCAGAGGTGTTTGGAGCCATGATTCAGCTGCTGTGGGTTGGATACCATTTGGTGCCCAGCTTCCATAGGAGGTGGACCGAGCCCTTGGAAGTCTTGTGGTTTGACTTGTGGTTGTTGGTTTCTGCACCAGACCAGCTTCTCTTCCCTGCTTATACTTCAGGAAGAAGGAAAAGAACAAAGCTGTCACCTTTTATTGCAATACTGAATAACTCCTTTCTGAATTAACTTTAAAATTTATAGAGCTAAAGTACAAGAATGTACCTGGGATTGAAAAACAATATTTTAGTCTGCACAGCTGCTGCACACAAGGTTTTAAGGTATCATCAGTCCCTACATGCTACTGTGCCTTACAAATGACTGTTAAATATCTTCCCACCCTGGATTGATGCACCTTGTGTGTGGTGACACAAATCCACCAGCCCTTCCTGTGCCTCCTCCTTTTCCTCCACAGGGATCCCACACCACAAACCCCCTAGTGCTGGTTTTCCTGCCAGCAGGTCACCGTGCTCGCTGCTTTCCCTGCCAAGGGACGGAGATGGGCTTGCAGGTACCAGGGTCCTGCAGAGGCAGTGCAGGGTAGGGCTTCAGGAGAGAGACACAGGGAGGAAGGAAAAGATTTTGTTTGCCCTGGCTATGATTGTGTGTTTCCCTGCCAGCCCTGCACCATCTCCTCTCCACGCTGTGCTGTGCAGACAGCATTCAGGTGGCAGCTCAGCCCTCCTGCACATACCTGCTCCTGCTCTGAAACTGGTCACGGGTTGCTGCAGCAAAGACACGTTCTGTGCTCTCCCTCCCCCCACCCACATCATTTGGATTCACATAATCAAGCGTCTTGCAGCTGAAATTGCTCATAGAAAAATAATTTTAAATTGGTTCATTAATGCTCATTTGCACAGAATTCTTAAATATGATAAGAACATGAGAGCGAAAGAGAAAGGATCTGAGTGAGAGTAGGAGGAAGTTGAAAGCAACTTTCCTGTAATTGTAAAATCTTGTGTCTAAATATGTTTAGATAATGTGAAAAGTCAATTTAGGAAGCTAGGATACATAGAACCACAGCAAGGGAGAGAGTGCAGATATTCCATGCTTAAAGTTTTTAGTTTTCCTGGATGGTACAGGGTTCTGATTTGGTGCAAAACTGAAGTAACACCACAACAGTCAGAAGCTGCAGCTTGCAATTAGAGAAATGGGATGAGAATGGTGCTTTTCATAAATAAGCTCGTCACACTGATTAACACCCTCATCTCTTTTTGGCACAGGAGAGGGCAAAATAACAGGTGGTGACTGCTCAAATTGTGCTGAATTACATAAGCTGAGGATCTTTCTATCATGTAAGGTCAGTGGATCTGTGCTGTTGCGTATCAGCAAAGGATCTGGCCCTGGAAATGCATCAGCAGAGAGGTGTTAACCACTGTTGCAGCTGAGAGATGAGCTGCTATGGCAAGAGTCCATCCCATCCAGTTGTTCTCTTATTCTATGTCAAAATTTACCAGCAATTCTGTGAGTGCAGAATACTGTCCCTTATGGAGGCTATAGACTCCCTGGAAAGAATGAAACTGCTGAAACACATCTAATTGTCCAGTATCTTAACAAAGAGGTGCTCTGGCAATTACTTCCCGAGTTAGCCACTGATCAACTTACACCGTGAAGCATGAGGATTGATAGCTCCTGTAATTTTATTTAATAAAGATCAATTTAAATAGTCTGCCTTAAAAACAAAAGAAAGGTTAATGAAGGTAGAGTCTTAAATTATATAGATCACAGCTCTGATTTTCATGCTAACAGAAAACAGATCAATGGAAACTGTGCAGTATAATTGGAAATGTAAGAAAACTGAAAACAGCCATACTGTGGAAAAGGTAATAAATACTGCTGGCAGACTGGAACGGGGGCTATCAGAGGAGGCTAATACTGAACACAGAAAGATGAACAAAAGTCTCGCCAGGGAAGAGGCAGGAGAGGTCAGACTGCAATTCAATCAATGGGCAGCGTGGGCTCTTCTGTATTACTTTGCCACGTCCTATCAGGAGCTGTAGTGCACCAGAGCCCAGATCAGGCCTGATTCACCATTCGGGTAGTGAACCTCTGAAAATAAGCACACATCCATCTTCCCAGAACATCACAGTTAGGCTGGGGAACTCTCTCACTCCCGACACCATTGTATTCCCAGGACCAAAAGCTCCAGCGCTGCAGCAGGGGCTGGGGAGCAGAGGGAGAGCGGCACCCTCGGGGTGAGGAGAGGCCGAGAGCGGCACCCTCGGGGTGAGGAGAGGGAGAGCGGCACCCTGGGGTGAGGAGAGGGAGAGCGGCACCGTGGGGGGAGGAGAGGGAGAGCGGCACCCTCGGGGTGAGGAGAGGCCGAGAGCACCCTCGGGGTGAGGAGAGGCCGAGAGCGGCACCCTGGGGTGAGGAGCTGCACAGGGCTGTGCTCCCACCTGCAGCAGTGTCTGAGGCTGGCAGTGCAGGAGGCAGTGCTGCAGGTTAATATCCTTCCGTGGGGCCCGCTCAGACATGTAACTGCTTTGACAGTAAGGGGGCACGTGGATGTCAGGGCGGTCCAGAGCTCAGCAGCCGCTGCTGGGCTTTGGCACACCATGACCACCACGACAGGCTGCTGGGGAAATATTCCTGCGTGCAGCTAATGAGGTGCCTCGTTAGCAATGTGCAGAGCCATTGATCAGACTCACACACTTAGACACAGTAGCCACACGTGTGTTTGGTCCTGTGCTACTTTCTCCCTCCTCAAGGACCTGCCCATAATAGTTTAAGTCATCCTGCCCTGAAAAGTAGAGGAACAGTCCTGGGTAATCACTAATCGAATGAGCCTTCTCTCTGTCTGATAAACTGGGCAAAGCTTATTTTTCTGGCTTGTGGAGAATCTAATACCGAATTGGACTGTAATATTCATTACAAGTGGTCTTTGGAGAGCTTGGAGAAGTCCTTTAAAGTCTCATCAAAGCAATCCACAGTATAGAGATGATTGTCCCATCTTTGTATTAGCCGACACCTAAATAAATGCCTTCATAAAATGAGAAATTATCTTTATCAAGGAGATCACTGGAGTGCCAGGTACTAGGGTGTTTCTAGCTTTTTTTTTGTGATGGAGAGATAAATCAGCATGGGCAAACTTCAAAAGGTTAATGGCTTAGAAGAGCATAGCATGTGGTATGGCTATCTCCCTGGCCTCAAGGCAGGAAATAGCATGGGATCAAACCCTCCTATTAGTATTTCAGCACAGACAACCCACACCTGACTGTGTGAAAATCAAGCAGACTCTTAATGCTCAATCATGTATTTTCTGATCACAGCAATCAGTCACGGATCCAGTTTAGACACAGTATTTGGGTTTGTTCTAATTTTATCTGGAGTAGATGCTCAAGAGTTCCTCTGTTCCACACATACACCAATAGCCTCGTTCTTTACTCTTTACCACTCAACTCCAGGGATGGGTTGAGTGGTAAAGATGGGTACCTACATGAGGGACTTTCTTTTTCTCAGTCTCTTTACTGTCTCTGACATGTGTAACATGAAAAACTCAGTTGTCACCACTCCACAAACCCCGAGTATCTTCTGTGTGTTAGCCATCCACAATATACCCCACTGCCCTTGCATGAGAGGTAGCCAAAACTTGAAATAAAACTCAATGTATGCTAGTTGCATCACTCTACTGCAGCTGCAGAAATACTGCTTCATCTTTTTACTGGTTATGGATGTTGATAAAGAATGCAGATGTTTCCAAAGTACTGAGACAAGCTCAAAACACAGCTGCCTTTGGATCTTGACTCTGCCATCACTTGCTGTTCAAGGACTGTCCAGACTTCAGTTCTGGGATGTAAACTTCCTCAGAACATCCTGCTCTTTTATTTCAAGGAAAAAGAAATTCACATCTGAGGTAAGGGAGATTTTGTCTTTCTCCTCCCTGCTTGTTCTGATTAAATCTCATTAAGTGCTTTTCTGCCTCTTGTTTTAATTTTAAAAGTCATAATCCCCCAAATTGTATGCAAGCAGCCTAGAAATGCCTCCTCAGCCTGACTGCCTTTACTGTCAGGGGAGAGAAATGAGCACCTGCAGAGCAGAGTCAACACCTAGAATTACAGAAAACCGGTGGGAAAGCCAGAAAGTGGGGCAATTATCTTCTGCTTGCTTTAGTCAGTAACAAAGGGCTCTGCATTCTATCACCTTCACTTAGAATACTCCTGTTCTTATCTGTTGGTTGTTTTCCCACTGCTGGGCAGCTGGGTAAGTTTTTCAGGAAACCAAACTTAAGCATTCAACCACAAGAGGACTTTGCCTTGTTCTACGTGATTCATCTAAAAGTTATCTGTCTGTACCTAATCTTGACACAATCATACTCCTTCAGTCAATAGAGAACACCTCAAAGTGCTACTCCTTTCTAAGAGGGTACCCGAGAAGGACAATATGAATATCTTTAAACAAAAAATTTAAATGCACATTGACAGATACACATAAACATCTATATTCCTATAGGTATGAGGGGTTTTACCACTTTTCCTGGCAGAACCCTACAGTCAACTTGAGCTTGGTAGGCTCAACTCCTCTCAGGCCTGAATAAATCAATGGCAATAAGTGCATTAAGAGTTATGGTGGTGCTAGGCAGTGCAAAAGCAGTGCAAGCCAACTCGTTCTAATACATCTCTGTCTGCTGTCCAGGCATTATATCTTCTTATGTGAGTGAATCCTAATGGCTTTAATCCTTTCTGACTTCCAGCACTGCACACTTCAGCAGTGGGGGAGTGGGGTACAGGGAATTCAGGATTTGGGCTGCCAGCCAGAAGGATGTCCCACTCCTCAGCCAGTGTGTACCTGTGTTTACTCTGGCATGTTGCTGCTAGTTATGCCCTCTCAGAGCATCTAAACAGGTTCCTATTATATCTACTCAGTGTTAATTCTTTCCCAATACCAGCAGATGGTCAAGTGTCACTCTTCAGCCCTCTCTTTTCTACTTCTGTACGTTTCTGATTGTTGGCACAACTTCTCCAGAATATGTCTTGGAAACTTTCAGCATTTAACTTTCACAGCCTGTCACCTGGTTTTGTCCCTTCAGAGCCGTAAAAGGAAATGATTGCTTGAGGGACAGAGCTACATATATCATCCAGAGTGTATCATGGTTAGGTGGATGTAGTGAAAAAAATGTATCTGTGTGGAGGAGGGCTGTCTTTCAACATATCCATTTGCCAGGAAAAAAAAAATATGGCAGTTGGGCTTCTGAAAAAAAAGGAGGAGGAGGAAAAGAAGCTAATTAGCTGTGTAAGTCAGCTCTGAAAAAGTAAATAGAGAAATAAAGCAGTTAATGCTTGGATGCACTTTAAATCACAAGGCTGCTTCCTTGCTCTTACATGTATGTGTTTAATAATGCACGAGTTCCTCACTTGCTGTGTTTTTGTGCTACACCCCAAACTCCGGGGGAGTCAGAGGACGCAGCATCTCACCTGAGACCGTGCAGTGGCCCTGGAAAACTCCACAGGAACAACCCTGAATCTTGTTAGAAAAGCCCAGCAGAACAGAGAAATACCAAGCTTTCGAATTAGGGCATCTGTGTCCCTCTCTAATCCACGTCCCTCTCCGCACTGAGAAATATTTGATTACCTAACTAATTTACAGGGGTAGTCCATCCTGAAATATGCTTTTCCATCGCATTTCCCTCTATTAATAATCAGCTGGCCTGGGAGATCATTCGCTGTTTGCAATGCGGAGATAAGTGCATATTCTGGACAAACAGCTTGTTAAGAAAGACTTTTAGGTCTGGCCTCGTTGCTAGGAAACTGGAAAAGCTACTGGAAAGCTGCTTGAACGTGGCGGAGTATATTGCTGGCAATCAGTGTCACTTGCCCTCGGTGATAGCCTGCAGCCTTTAAAAATACTGAAACATAGCCCAGTGCCATCACATTAGTATGAGGTGTTGGGAGGACGTGCAGTTAATTAAGTGGCCCATGTTTGCATGTTTGGAGCTCAGGAGCCCAGTAAATACCATCATTTAAAAGGCACTGGAGGAATGTTTAAGACAAAATAGGTTATATGTGTTGCTGGCCTGGCTCATTAAAAGTCAAGGCTGATCAAGGTGTGAGTTTGCAGCAGGGTGGTAGAAATCTCTCATGCACTTTTGCAATACTGGCACAGCCCCTCAGTGTCACATCCTGTTTGGATTTGGTTCCTAGTTGGAGCCTGGGAAGTTATTTTGGCAGCTCTCCTCACCTGGAGTCACTGTATTCCCCATTTATGCATCTCCAGGTCCTTCTCTATAGGATGCATATATACCTTAATCTTCTTACTGTATCTTTTCTTAAGCTCAATAAATCTCCAGAGTAATTCCAGTTGTCAGGAGACACGTTCTGGTGTGGCACTGGGAGTATGTGAGAACATGGGGATGAAAACTTCCATGTGCCTTGAGAGGGCATTGAAGGAAACTATGAGCACAGTAAGCAGCATCCCCAGCCATGAGTCCTCAGGACAGCCTGGAGGATGTGTACACCGTGGATCCCACACTCCTAACCCAGCACAGCCCTCAGGGTAGGAGCTGCTGCAGCAGAGGAGGCAAAGCAGCAGGTATGGGTTGGGGTTTTGTGTGAGAGCCCTTTTTGTCCTCTACGCCAGGCTGCTTCCCTGCAAAGTGTGCAAAGGGACTTTTCATTGCAACTTTTCCACGTCTGTGGAAACCTTCCTTGCCTGGAATTTAGGTTGTGGCTATTTTTTCTTGCCTTTCTTTAGTACCTCAAACTCTCCAGGACTTTCTCTTCACAGAAGCTGTCAGGTGGCTCTGAAGTGCTGCTCCTTTCTTTGCTAACCAAGAGAGAAGTACAACTGAAAATAAAAGCCCACAGTTTCAACATGGAAGATGGGTATTTTTTTCAGACTAGTTACCATGCCTCAGATTGTTAACCAATAACACTGTTTTAGAGATTCAATTGCTTTATGATGGGGACTGGAATGACCAAAGGATTTCTTTCCAATGCCAAGGCCATAATCTGTGATTTAATTAGACAGTGATTTTTCAGCCGTTCTTACTTTCAGGATCCTGACTACTTTTCAAGCAGAGGTCTTTGGACTCTTCCTCCCCACCCCAAATACATAAACTGCAGCTCAACACCCCTGAACTAAAGGATCACTCCATAAAAGCCACCCAAAACTGATGGCAACCTTTCTGAAGGTGGAAAACGCACTGCAGACATCAGTAGATAAAACTTCATATGGATTCTTCCCCCACCTTCATGGGGTGAAGGAATTGCACCCACCCAGGCTGCCTCTGTTCCCTCTGTGGCTTCTGCCAGAAAACTTAGAGCTCGGTGTCATGAGCTCCCCTCCCTTGAATGAAATTAAGGCTTTATTGCTGAGGAAATGAAAACAAAACACAGGTGCCACACAGTAAAAGGAGATATGAGGAGGGAAAATGTGGGATTCAAGGGTGCAGTAAAAGTGTTTACAGTTTTGCTGTTTGCTTTTAGGACTGAACATCGACAAAGACATAGTGCAAGGGGAGGCAGGAGAGATTAAGATGATGCCAAATACTTGAAGTGATCCAACATCACCACTGAAGGGTCCTCAGCTGTGGTTAAGCAGAACAAGGGATGTAAATCCATGTGGTTTGTTTACTCAGAATCAAGCTCATGCAACTGTAATAGACCTCTCTGTCATCTTCTAGGCTTTGCCTAGAAAAACTCTCTCTCAAGGTCAAATTTATCCTTATAGAAGTTCTGAATGAAGACTTGTGTGAAGGGAGACTGCTGATGCCCTAAAGGACTTTGCTCATTTTTTTTGGTAGTCCTCTAGAAGATTCATGTAAAAAAAATGTCATCACTTCAGGGCATGAAGTGCTCCCTGTGCACATCTCCTACTCCCAATGCTTTGTCATCTAAGAGGCCACTGCCTCCTTAACCCTGTGCTGATACTGTGGAAGGACAGTAGCAGATGTATAATTTCATCAGAGGTCTCACCTCACCCATATAAACACCCTACTTGAAACTTGTATTCCTGACTGTGTTGCCCATGTGCCTCCAGCCATCCTTCAGTTTAACATGGTGTGTTTGAACTGAAATAAAACTGGCAGTATTCACTCTGCTCCCTTATCTCTGCCTTGTGGCCAGGCTGTCCCTTACCATGGAATCTGAGAACTCAGTGGTCATTAATAGACACCGTCACTACAATGCCCTTGAAGGGAGGTGAGGCAATACCAAGCCATTGCATGGATTGGGCACGCAGTCACAGATTTATCCCCTTCCCCAGGGTCAGGCAGAAAGCTGACTGCTGTCTGAAGGTTGGTATTCAAAATACTTGAGTATTCTCTTCTTTCAGGGCTATTTTTAAAAGGCTGTGGTCCTACAGAAATCTCACACAGCCAGGAGGGGAAGGGTGGGAACAGAGACCAAGAAAGAGCCAAAAGGATGATTTTCACCATGCAGTTTTCTGCTGGAAGCAGTGGCTTCAAAATCTGTCCTCTTTCCACCGCCAAGACTCCAAACTATGGAAAATCAAGGATTCTGTAGGTAACAGGGACACTGTGGGGGGCTTGCCTGGCCTTGTAATTGTCCAGTTCCTTCTCCCAGTGAGCAGGAGACAGGTGGTGGTCCCACAGCAGGGCTGGCACCACCACGGCTCACGTTTCTCCACACACCCTGTCCTGCTCAGCAGTTTTTCCATGAATTTATCTGAGCAGCTCTTCATGCTTTGTGCTGTGAAGATCAAAGATGAGGTGTCCAGAATAAAAAGCTCACAGTTACCATGAGGCCTGTCTCTCAACATGCTGGGAATAGAAATGTGGCAATCAGACTTGGGGATGAAATCATATTGGACATGCTGGCTTAATCTCTAAAATATGAAATTGTATGGAAAGAATTACAGCTAAAAAGCATTTTACATTTTAGAAAGCTGCTCTGACCCATGCTGGATCAGGAAAAAGAAGGAGAAGAGGGGTAAAAAAAGCCTGTGGGATGCAAAAGATTATAGCCAGTTGGGTTAAGAAAAAAAATCTATCATCAAATTAATAGTCTCCTGCTCCTGTACTATGGAGCATGATTCTGTTTGAAAAAGAGAGGTCTGAGATGGCTTATTTCAATTCTCAGGATCAGATTATTTGCTATTTGCAAATATCTGGATGTTACTTGCAAATCCTCCCCAAAGCTTCATGTATTTTAGCCCAACTCATACATTCATTTCACAATCAGATTTAGGCGGGATACAGAGCAGGACTGAGTTGGCTGCTCTCCCAATACACCTTTATTTAACCAGGCCACCAGAGAGCAGGAACAACATGCCATGGATAGCCAGCTGCAAGAGATAAATTACAAGTAGAATAAATGAAGAAACATGCAGTTTGTGGGTTCCTTGTGGAAAAACATCTGCAATTCAATGAATATTTTCTAATGCACATCCAAGAACAGATTCTCGTGCTCCTGTACTCTGGGTTGTGAAGCAACACAAAAAGTTTAGGAAGTTTTGTATTGTTCCCATATCATCATGAAGAGAAGACTGGTGTGATAAGGACAGTGATGTTGAATGATGCCACTCTTGGTTGGCACACCCTGAATTCCTTCGTTAACACTAAACCAGGGCAGATTGCTGTAACATTGTTCAAACTGTATCTTTGCTATATGGCAATATTTTCAAACCCAGAGATTAGGGAGCCCTTACACTCGACAAGATAACAAAGTTCTACACTCGGCAGCAGAACTTTGCTCACTTCATTGTTCGGTGTTGTGTCAAGCAGTAAAAATAAACAAATGTTCATGCTTCCTGGCTTTCAGGGTCGAAGCTGGTTTTGGATGCCACATCCAGAAAGATTTTTCCTGAAATACTTGTAAACTATGTAAACACCATCACATGGCAGGTTTTGGAATAAGGTCTCTTTAGTGTGTGCCCAACCCTGGCCGAGCAGGGCTGGACTGACCCTTTGGGCAAGTGGCCCCTGGGAGCAGCACAGGAGGGAGGGCTGGGCTTTGACCGTTTGGTTTCTCACTTTTCCCCAAACGCTGATTTCTGATTGCAGGGTGATTTACCCATCCCATCCCACTGAAACAAACATACACCAACCTGTGGGACCCCTGCCCAGCCATGTCCCTCCCTGCCACTGCATTGGCACAGTATCTGTCCCCTTCCCACTTAAAATCTTGCTTGGCCAGCCAGGAGCCCACCTGCCCTTGGAGTCCACAGCCTCAGCCCGCCTGATTACCCATGAAAACGGCCCCATTAAGCTCCTGGCTGAGGGGAGGCTGTGTCAGAGACACTCAGCCAGGCTCAGCAGGAAGCCAAGTTTATTAACAAGGAGCAGGAAGCACCGTGTGTCAGAATATCTAGACTTGCAGTACCTGGAGGGAACATTATCACTTATCAGCCTGATATTTCACCGCGCTCTTTCTTTCACAGGCTCTTGCTCCCTTCTCCTCACACAACAGCCTAAACACACTAACTAGACAATTGGCAAAATATGCCAAAAAATGTTTATAATTTGGATGAATTTTCAGGGTTTTTCTGACCAGCCTGGTGAGAAGAGAGAAAAGAAAACAAAGGTAAACAGTAAGTGAAACACATTTAGGCTAAAACCTGTGTATTAGGTCAAAAAGGAACAAATCTCTGCAGGATCCCAGGGGGAGATTATATGTTATTGGTGTTTTTATGTACAAAGGGAAAGGTTAATAGAAGGTCTGAACAGAAAGGTTCATAGAAAATTGTCGTCTGTTTGTGTTTTCTTTTTGAAGTAATAGTTTGCAGGAGCCAAGGGAGGAGGTAAAACAGTAAAGGCCAGAGGTAAACTGAAGGTGGAACAGTTTGGAAGAACTTTGACAAAACCACTTAAAACTGAGAATGCAGATTTGTCAAGACTGAAATGATGTCAAGACTGAAATGCAGTCCTGAATTATGCCAATTTTTGCCCAAATTTAGTTGTGGAGCAAAGAAAATGGGAAGGGATGAATGCTAACGTTCAAAATTGGTTTTTGTTTTGGAGGAAAGAAAAGAGGAAGGGATGAGTGCTAACATTGGGAATAACAGATTTTTATTTTTCTTCTCCAAAGGAATTTTCAATTAGATCAGTTTTCCTAATTGAGATGACCTAATAGGTTGTCCATAAAATAGCAATGAATTTCAAAACAAACAGTGCTGATCTAGAAAGTTTAAATTAATCCTAAAGGAGTCTCTGTGGAATGTTTTCTTTTGCAAAGAGTGGTGTAGTTTTCCATGCCCGGTTTTAAGCCAGACTGGAAACAAAGCTAAAAAAAGATGATACTGGGCAAAGCACGGTAGGAGGTAGCTGCTGGGTCTGAGCTCCCCTCCAGTCTGGTCTCAAGAGCAAATGACTCTCTTGTTAAAGGGCTTGTTTTAATTTTGATTTATGTTTTGTTTAACATAAAGTTTGTTGTACTGATCAGACCCGAGGTCCTCATAACACAGCATTCAGTCCCAGCAGTGGCTAATAGAATGGATTTTTTCACGGAAGGGAGATAAAAAGCAATTTCTGGATCGAATGACTTTTCCTATCATGTCAACTCAGCCTGGCAATGAGCCCTTTAGGAATTCCAAGGTCAGGTTGGACAGGGCTCCGAGAAACCTGGTCTGGTGAAAGGTGTCCGTGCCCATGGCAGGGGGATTGGAGTGAGATGGTTTTTGAGGTATCTTCCAAACCAAACCATTCTATGGTTCTCTGATTCTCTAATTCTTGTTTCATCATTTGCCACATTTTTTAAAAATTGGGATGTAATGGAAAACCATCAATTAATATAGACGTTCTTCTGGGCTCTGAGGATTTCTGTGCTAAAGAGGAAGAGCAGTTTGGGCAGTCTGAGCACGCTGCTGCTGTGTGTGCAGAGCATTCCCAAGACTGACACCAGACCCCTTAGGCTGAACATGAAGGCAGGAGCAATAGTGAGCTGCAGCAGCATCCCTTCCCTTACCGGGGCAGAGGCCCAGGAGGGCAGGGAGGCTGTGTCACAGCCCACAAGGCTGCTGTCATCTCCAAGCCCAGCAGATCGTGCTCCCCTCCCAGGCCTCAAATGCAAGGAACATAACAAACACAAAAACTATTTCTGAAGTAACAGAATTTAGGTGGTCCTTTGTGCTTGACTACATCCCATTCTCAGGGTTTATGAAATAGATTTCATCGTGGGTTGGGGAAGCTAGTGATCATTTTTCTCTTTGGGATGTGTTTGATACTTAACCTGCCTTAAATCTATAGTCAAGCTCTAAACTCTTCTTGCTGTACACAGTTTCCTCCTAACACAAGTGTCTTAAGCCTGGAATTGCAGTGAGATGCTCAAGAAAATGTTTTCCTTGGTCAGGCAGCATTTCCTGAGGGTCTGCAAGCAGGGCCGTTTGTTCTCATGTTTGACAAAAGCATGTGCATGGGGCAAGATAACAATTAATCTTAGAAATTAGAGAGAAGCCTTAAGAATATCTGCTTTCAATGAACTTAAGGATATGACTTGCCAATTCATCATGATGGTGTTCCCTGTGAATGGAAGCTGTACTCTGTGTTTCTAAGATGTTTTACGCAGTTTTCCAGGACATTGTGTCACATCAGCAGAAATTCAACATTATGCAGCTCTTAAGCAGCACAATTTGACACTTCCTTTCAGCTTCAAAGAAAGTAGCATTGGTTCTTCTGATCCTGATACTTGCCAATAAATCAGGACAAGCAGGCTTAACCAAACTATAGATACAGCAGTTTGCTCCTGGCTATGTTACTCGCCAAGCTTTTCAATATATATCCACATGGAAACAGGATGCTCGTCAATTAGTTGGCAAGCTGCATCAAGAGGAATGGTGAGATGTTGAGCATAGATATTTATCTGATTATTATCAGGAGTGCAGGTAGCTGGAAAACTTGTGAGAAATAATGACAGGCTTGCAATTGAGTTTGAACAGAGAACACATTTGGACGTGAGAACATAACCACTTTGGTCCTGGAAACATGGGGAGAATTGCCATGGAGAGATTAGACAGCCTCAATAGGTGGGTAGGTGAGTAGGTAGAGAGAGAGGAATAGAAAGAAACCTGAACAGAAGCAGGAGAGAAATTAGGCTAGTGAAATAAAAGGTGGGTGTAAATGTCATTTCAGGGCTTTCCTCTGCTAGAACCCAGAGCACTTAAAAAAAAAAAAAAAAAAATTGGGGTTTTCTCTACAAGAAGAGCTGCAAAGGCAGGAGAAAAACGTTTGCCCAAAAGGGCAGTGCTGGAATGAGAAGCAGGATCAGGATGTGCTGGCTGTGTTGCTCAGCCCCGTAGTGCTCTGTGAGGATGATGTGGAGCACATTTAGGGGAAGGGAGTGCTGCACAGTCAAACAGGCAAAATATTTCTTTGTGAAACTGCTCTCTGAGAGCCCAACACAGTAACTCATCTGGAGGGAGAGTGGTGGGGAACTGCCACGGCGGGCTCACTGTGGGAAGATAAGTTGTTGTGCTCCAAGACAGATCATCCCCCAGCTGTCCATTGCACTTTCTGCCTGAACTGCTGCCGTCTATGGAGAATGTCAAGTCCTTGGGGCCTCGTCTCCCTGCATCTTCCACATGAGATCGAGGGCCTGGCAAGCACCTTCCCGATAAATTATTGTTATTTCAAGGAAGGGAACAGGCAGGGAAAAGACTTTTCAGTGATCCTAGCAACATTCTGCCTCCACAAAGCACATGATGTGGGAGAATTTCAAAATGCTTCCAGGAGCCCAGAAGGCAGATGCACGTTGGAAACCTTTGAAGGAGATGAATAGCAGGAAGCATCTCTAAAAGACCCACAACGGCATTACTGCAGAAAAAACAGCTGCAAAATGAGGTAATGACTCTTCAATACTCTCCAATATGCTGGCACAAGTCCTCTGCGTTTCATCCCACTATCTATCAATGTAGCATTAGAAGGTCTTAAAGTGTTTACAAGTGGATGCAGGGTTGGTCTGCTGGCCCCGTGGGGATGCTGACCCCTCCTTCCAGAGGAGGCACGACAAGGCAAAGGTCATCCTTCTCCGTGCACGCAATTACAAAGGAACCAGACCCCACTGTGGTTTTTTTCCCAGAGAGTCCCCTCCTGGATACTTACTCTAAAATTGTCTCCTGCCGCATTTTTCTTTTCTCCTCAGATATTAAAAAATAATTAAAGACAAAAAATAAGAGCAGAGAAAGGCTGGGGGAGTAGGAGAGATGACGGGGAAGCCCTGTCCCTCAAGAGCTGAAGAGCGTGTACAGAATCATTGCGGCTCGATGCACAGATGACATCCTGATTTGTGCAGGACCTGAGCTGGCTCTCCCTGTGCAGCACAGCCAGGCAGTGCTGTCACGTCCTGCTCCTTCCCCGCCCCACTGCACGAAGGGATGTCTGCTGACATCCAGGGCAGGATAGGGCCCTCTGGAAAGGAAACTTCAGGAAAACAAGCTTCCTTGACTCAAGCAAGTGCCTCTTCTTTGTGTGAAAGCGAGCTTTCTGCGTGCAGGCAGCAGCAGGATAGATGGAGACCTGTCAGAAAGTGATGCATAGGCAGCTAAGTGAAGCTCAAGCATTCATAAAGAAACAATGTTATCAAAGATGAATAGCTTGAAAACTGCTTTTAGGAACATTTACACAGGGTTTCACCTCCTGGCAACACAGAAACGTCAATGATGCTGGGGCTGACTCATAGCAGCACAGGAGAGCTCTACAGAAGGCTCCCGCTCTCCTTTTTCTTCCGCACCAAGGTCTGTGCAGAGGTGTGTGTGTGTGCAGGGTGGGGGTGCTGCACCGAGGAATCACCTGAAATTGGCTCAGAGAGGAGTTGTTTTCAGAGTCCTTGCCATGCTTTATTAGTGTGGAAATTCAATAATCTCATTAATTACAGAAAAATAATGTAAGGTGGATCTGCTGGGCTCCTGCACAATTTGAGCTCTCCTTCTGTGGGTAATTGCCAATGACATGTCTGAGAGAAATATCACAATGATACATAACAAAGGGCAGCGCAGCTTTACAGCATAGATCTTGTTGCTATGGGAACTTGTCTTTGCTCCTATATCAGAGCCAGATGATTTATGTATGTGCAAGAGTTCCTTTATTTCAGGGCTTTTGCAAAAGAGAAAAAACCCTATCAGATCTCTATCCACATCTATCCATCCGGTTATCTATCCAGTTATCTAATAATTCTTTCTTTATTATAATTACCTGTCTATTATAATTTTTATCCATGGCCCCATTCTTCCAAATATTCTACTCTCTATCTACTTTTGGGGACTGAGATACAAGACAAGCTGAGGGAAGAAAAGAAATGTGGACATCAGTTACTCTTTGTGTGTGCTGCCTGGACGTGACTGCCGTTCAGAAGCAGAGACAAAGCAGCCAAGCCACGAGCCACGAGCCTCTCCTGCCCCAGTGATGCTCTCCGTGCCCACATGCAGCAGCAGAACAAAAGCATCTCCCTCATCCCTGGGGCATAAAGGGAATGCTGGAGCAAGAAAAACCCTCAGATCTCTCTCCTTGTGAATGGTGAGAGAGCACAAGGGTCACCCACAGCTGTGCTGGGTATTGAAGGTGGAGCTCTGGGAGGAAATGCTGAAAGTCCTGAAATAACTCCCCAAAAGACTGAAGTTGGAGCATAACTCCTATTAACTTTGGTCTGTTCATCCTGGGTGGCGTGAAGATTGGCTAAAAGGTGAAAACACAATATTTTAATTCAGTAACAGGCACCTTTGGCTGCAGCTGTTTGCTGTCTTTGCATTTCATAATTTGTTAGACATTTACTAAAAAGCTCTTGGGTCCAGATATGCCTGAGGTTAATAGGAGATCTTTTTTTCTCTGGTAGGATTCTGTTAGGGTCATTGGTTGCTCCTCTGGGACCTTGTAAATTACCTGTGCCTTAGTAGGAAACTACTGAAAGGTTCACACTCAAAAATTAGTATCTTGCAATCTCAGGAGACCCATCAAAGAAGATGTTCAAATTCTGGTGTGCACACAGATTTAAAAGATTTTGAGACACAAAGCTGGTCCTGGATGCTTCTACCTCTGAATTTATTTCATTCCACATTGTCTTCAGTGATATGTAACTGCTTTAAACCTGTGCATATGTTTTTGTAGGGTATTTAATGTAACAACTTGCAAGTTCAAGATATGATACAGGCAACCTGGCCAGCAGCCATGTTCAGATCCAGGTTCATCTTTAAATCAATCAAAACAAGAGCCTGGGAAGCCACCTGACACTTCTGTTAAGTCACAACAGTATGTAAAATTCAAGCTCCCTCTGATTTTGCCATATACTGTAGCATTACTCAAGGCTATTATTTTACTGGGAGAATGAACATGATGCCCATGACTTTGTTCACTCAATGGCTGGAAACAATCTTCTTCTATAGTGTATCAGAAAGTCAGGGCTTTAAATTTGCAAGGAAAAAAATAATCACGCGAACCACTTGATCTTGAAAAGAAAGAAAGTGAAATTCCATATTTATGAGAGTTCTCTTTCAGCCTGGAAATTCACTGATCAGTGAAACCTCACTTTGCAGGTTCAGGTAGCTGATTACACTCCTGATCTAATCAGTTCCTTGCTGCATGGAAGCCTCCTCCACACAGATCTCCCTCTTGACTTTCCTTCCCCCCAGCCCTGTTGTGGCTGAACCATTGCTCTGCCGAAGTGCTGAATCACGAGATGGAAACTGCCTGTGAAGGTCCCACTGATAAGACAAGCCTTATGGCATTGGAAGCACTCTTGTACTGTAATTTCTCAGGTCCTCATGATGTGGATGGCGCACTGGCAGAAATCACTGTCCTAATTCATGTCGAAGATAAAAGTTAATCCCTCAGCACAGCTGATCAACTCTTCATACCAGGGCTCCTGATCCACACCGAGTCTGTACCAAGAGCAACAGCTCCCTCCTCCCCAGCTCCCTCCCTCACCCTGAGTTTCAATTCCTTAAAGCTAATCAATATCCTTATTAATGTTCCAAAATCAATTATCCTAATAAAGCCTGGAGGGAGCTGAAGGGTTGCTATTCAACACTCACCTTTTATTATCCCGACTGTTTATTTCTCCCCATTGATAGAACTGTCTGACTTTATGACAGATTACGGGTGAAACTGCAGCACTCAACACACTTGTCAGCCCTAGAGATATGTTGTGTTATTATTACTATTTCGAGAGCCTTTTGCTTACATTTCCTGATTGTATGGATGCTTTAGAAAGAGTCTCTGGCCTCGCTCTGCTGGAATAGGATAGGGAGTGCTGCAGCTCCATGCTGCACATCAAACGGATAATAATCTGTTATATCTATTCAATTATAATATTGCCCCAGGCCATGGCACTTTGTTTATGCAGCAGGCAATGCTCTGTGATCTGCAGCGGGATTGCAAGACATGAGCAGGGTAGATCACCTCGTGGTCATCCACAGCAAATCAGGTGAAGGTGCATTCAGAGGCATGATCCCAAAAGCATCAGAGGAGAATGGCAATTCTCCTGCAACTGAATCTCTCTGTTCCATGCAGAAGTTGTGTCAAGAGCCTGCAAGAAAGACTGCAATTCCCTGCAGAAGTGCAGCGTCCCAGAGGCAGGGCAGCTCAGGGGCAGGGGGCAGAGGCAGCGCCGTGGGAGGGGAGCAACTGGAAACGCTGCTTAGTCTCCTGAGCACTGAATTCAATCCCTGGCTGCCGTGGCTACATGTATATTTTAAGGAGATTCAACTGCATGTTTTTTTCTTCCTTCTTGGGCTTATTGATCAGCCATTTAAGAGTAGGAGAAGAGACTCCAGGTCAGGTTATCCTCTGAGATTGTTCCAGCAAGGTGCAGAGGCAGGAAGTGACGTGAAAGTCTATAAATGAAATCAGCCCTTCCTAAGTGCCCTCCTTCACCTTGCATGCAGTGTCCACCCTGGCCAGCAGCCTGTTCTGCTCACCAGCACCCAGGGAGCCTCTGGCCAGCAGAGCTGGGGCTGGGAGCACTGGGAATGTGGTCTTTGGTTGTGCAGCCTCTCCCTGGGCTGGAATACGTCTATTCCCTGCCTCCATCTTCAGACTCTTAGATCCCAGGGAAACTCCTCTACTTATCTTTGGAGGAAGGTGTCTGAAATGCTTCCCTCTGACAGTCTTGGAACAATTTCTATGCCCTGTACAGTAAATCTTTTATCCACAGGATGGCAAGTGAATAGGGAGATTGACCCTGGAAGGACTGACAGCACGGCAGAGAGAGGCTTTTCTTTCTTACTGGGGCCAGTAAAGAATATGCATCACTTACTTCTTTTCAGTTAACCAGCATTAGATCAGATCATCCACACCAGTCGTTAAACTGGTAATGAGACAGGCTCCATTTCAGAGAGATTATCGCTTTATTACGAAGTGAACATTCAGCAGATGTTTTAATTCTACAGAATTCATTTCACATTATCAAGATTTCTCTCTCTCTTATTTGATCTAATGTTTCTTAAGAGTGATTTGTCTCTCTCTAATGCTTAAGACCAGTGCAGTCCAATCAGGCAAATTGTCTGTATTAAAGAGTTCCTGAGGGATTCATAACAGCAATAGGACCTTTTGGGTTTTCTTCCAAAAAAGTCTTCCAAAAAACCCCAGAAAATACATCCTGTGCTAATGATTTCTCTCATCCTAGTCTTCTTTTATCCCAGCCTTTCCTGCCAATATGCCCGTATAGCACAATTCCAGATAAATCATAAATGCAGTGAAAAGTGGCATGAAAGCAGCGTCACAAAAAGAAAAAAACTTGATTGAAGTTGTGAGCTAGCGAGAGAAATGTGAGCCCATCCGAATCTGAATTAATTAAAGATTTTATTAGCATCTGATGGCGCCCCAGGGAAAAGCACTTTTTTTTTTTTTAATCCTCTCTCTGTTTTAAAGGCAAAATACCAAGCAAAAGCGTTCAAGGGTCATGCCAAAAAAAATTTGTTTTGAGGGTGACACAGCCATCCTCCGGCTGTGCCAAACTACCAATGATGGTGTAAACAGGGCCAAGCCAGTTGGGTATTTTTCTGTAACAAGGAACTGGCAGCCTATGCTGATTGTGAGCTGAACTGAGTGAGAAAATCAAATGCATTATCAAATTTTACTGTTCTTTTTTCAGTTTTTGCGTGGAAGGGAGCCCTGAGAAGTCTGGATAGGTAAATAGCCCCATGCCTGGGTCACATAGATCTCCTGCCCCTCCAGGTCTCACCATGTTTAATCCACTAAGGCAGCCAAGAGGATGAGCCCTCTGCTGTGTTCCATGCTTAGGTACATTTCCTCAGTTGCATGGGGCTGGAGGTTTTGCTCAAAGAACGTCAGTTATGGAAAAGGGTGTCTGGGGAGCACTTGAGGTAGAGGAATTCAAAAATCAGCAGCCCCAAAGAGCAGCGTGCATTGCAAGCTCCACCTGAGTGCAGCAGGAGCAGAAACGCTGCCAGACTGACGCAGTGTTTGCCACTGAGCTGTGAAATCCAAGCTCCACTCCCTGGACATGCTCTCCCGAATTAAGTCAGGAGGAAGGAAGCAGACAACTCCCCCTTCCACCCACCTCTCCCTCCCCTCCCCATCCCACTCAGAGCCTGGCCTTTATAATGAGGCATTTTCCTCCCAGGTAGGGAATCGATCCCCCAGACTCCAAAGGCTACGTGCGAGACACAGACTTCTGCTCACACGTCAGTAATGCTGCTGTTTGCTAGTGCAGTGATGCATTAAGGATAACCACAAAAGCAGATCAGATATTTTAAGAAAACTAACCTATTCATAATTTATTTTTTTCAAATCGATGTGTTGGCTCTCAGCTGCAACACTTAGCTGAGTCATTGCATGTCGTGTTCAAAGGTGAATGCCAGTAGATATGTCACCAGAGATCTTGCTTAAAATTCTAGCATAGTTATGAGCAATCAAGAGGAACGAGAGACCTGAAACCATAGAAGACACTGACTGAAGGTATGGCCTGGTACAAGTCACAGCTGACTGAGCCATTTCTTGGGAGACTGATTGAGCTGGCCTTGGTGAGAGACTTGGCAGTGAGGACTGTTGGGAAAAACACCAAAAAGTGAGTGGATCCCATGTGGGGTGTGAAAGAGCAAGTGTTCTTTGGACAATGGACTTTCTGGAAAAGGCAGTTTGAGGAGCTGTAAGCAAGGACGCTGCTCAATGCTGGCCACGTTCTGGAAACCATGTTTTCAACCACATTTTGCAAAGAAATAAAATCACTTGTCAAAGAAACACCTGGCTCCATTGTCAAAATCTCCAGAAGAAACAGTTTCCAAGAGATGAATTATTAGCTCACTTCTTGGACCAAAGCTCAGCAATAATGTAACCAAGCCATGCCAGCTATTGCCCATCCCCCGAATTCACTGGTTTTAAGCCCAAACAATGATTCATCCAAAAATTTAGACTTCAGCCTTCCTGCTTTGGACACACATTCCAACAGCAGAGAAAAGGGCACTATGCTACTTCTGAAAGCCCTCCTTTAAAGCTTTTCCCTCAAACTCCTACTCCTGCACTGTGTTTGAGAGCCTTGACCCTTCACATCTGCCATGACCAATCCTGGCTTGGTGGAAGGCCCCCAGCACCTTACAAGAGAGATGCTGATAGCCAGTCCCTGTGAAATGTGTTTCTCAGTTGGCCTTGGTGGATAGCACTTGTGGCAGACACAAAGGGGAGGATTAAACAGGCTGATCTACTTGAAATGAATGAACCTTATTAAAAAAAGCACTTTTCTTCTAGTCAGGAACAAAGCTGGACCAAACCCATCCTCTTCCCTGGTATCAGAGAACAAGAGGTAGAGGCCTGGGAATTACCGTGCTGCATTGCATGAGCCAAAGGGTCATATTTAAAAATATAGATTTTTTTCAACAAGCCTTTGTGAAGAGAATGGAGGGAAAGAAGGATCCCTGTAGAGCCTTGTCCTCAACCAAACTAACCACCTATTCATGAAATCCACAGCCCAGGCCTCGAAACTGCTGTTCTAAACTGCTGAGAATAAAAATAACATGATAAAATTTGCTTTTGTGTCAAAGGATCCTGTGAGATTCTGTAGGTGGAAGCAAAGGGTGGAAGAATAAGGAAGAGTCTTGAAGATAATTATTTTTATCATCAATTGCAAACCACACTTCTGACTCAAAAACTGTGATCTGTTCAGCACCAATACTGTTGAAATATCATTTTCATTCTTGTTTTTATTATTACTATTTTTTCCACTTTCCATCTTACTTGATTCCTGATTGTTCTCCACTTCAGTAGCCTGGCTTGTTATTCTATTATCTTCCTCAAGAGGCTTTTATGTGGAATCTGTAGGAGGAGATGGAGGCTTCAAGGGGGAACTCCTGCAACATACCCTTTTCCATTATTTCTTTACTCCATTTCATGCGCTTATTTATTTTACATAATAATACACATGATATCAGGAGAAGCAGAAGAAAATAATACAGAAAGAAAGGCCAGAAAAATTAGTTATAGTTCAAGAAGCCTTAAAGTGAATGCCAAGAAATGAGCCTTGTTTTTTTTCAACATGCAAGTAGCCACAGTGGTAAATTACTTGTCATGCTTTTGCTGGACATCTTGATTGCTTCAGTTTTAGCAGATCTGTGGACTGCATGGAAAAGTAGTTTGCAAACAACAAAGCCACATCCTAGCACTTGTCTCAGCAGACACTGAGTGAGGTGACCTTGGCAGAAGTGCCACTCTTCGTGCCAGGATGGCTGGGCACATTTAGCAGCATTTATTTGGGGCTATAAGGAAACCAGCTCCCATGCTGGCTGAGAAAAGTATCTCTGGGGGACAGAGAAGTGTGATCCCCATTTTACAGGTTAAAAGCTGAGACAAAAAATGGTTTATTTGTTTAATTGGAGGCAAAGCAAAAAACCTGTGGGAGGACTGGGGAACATCCTCAGTTCCCAGCCCTAGACAGATGGCCAAGCCAGCAGCACCACTGTTCTTTCACTCTGAGCTTTCAGCCACAGAGAAGCATAAAGTGAATTTACTTATGGATATGAGCAGATGCTGGGGGGGAGATTTGTTTTCCTGTTCTTTTTTTGCAGTCCCTGCCTAGCTCTGCTGGAGGCTGAGTAAGTGAGATAAAATGCTGAACCAAAGCTGCAACACCCACTGATGCAAATTGTTCTTGGCCAGTGCTCATGGCCACCTTCATTTTCTGCAGAGAAAGGAGTGTCTGGTGTTCAGACACAAGAAACCCATGAGTTTCCTTCAGAGCTTGATAATTTCTCCCAGCCCAGCTTATGTGTAACAAGGGAGCAGCCAACCAAAAAGTGATTCTCTAAACTTTGAACACAGTCAGCCTCTCAGGAGAGCATGGGGCACTGTCCTGGCTTCACCCAGAGCTTGGTGGCCTCGAGAGGCTCAGTTGTTCTGAGCAGCAAAACTCCTTCTTGCAGAACCAGCTACAAGGCCATCCCTATGGGATAATGCAACTCGCTCACTTTTATATTCTCAGCTTCATATTAAATTGCAACTCAGACCCCATTGACAGACAAATTAGCCAAGTCAACATTTGAAGGATTCTCACTGCTAATGATCTCTGGTCCATGAAGGCAAACCTAAAGACTTCAGGCTATACAAAACACTGCAGATGAGGAACCCAGCTGTTGATACAGCTGGCATCAATAAGAATTTCTAACGCAGAGTCCAAAAAGATCTGTGTATAAAGTGCACTGCTGCAGAGAGATCATGCAGAAGTCAAGGGCTGTGCTGTTTGCCTAAGTTTGGTACCGATATCTCCCTCAGTCCTCCTCACAGTACAGACAGCCCAGCCTACTGGGACTGAAGAGTCTGCAAATGCACACTTGTTAACACAAAAGATTCCCTCCAGCAGGGACAACGCTGTGGGATTGCAGCCACATGGAGGGGAACAGCCACACGGGGGAATAGACAATGATGGTGAAATCAGACCTACCACAGTCAGGAAGGCAGGAGCAGATCCAGGGCACTAACCTAAGGATATATGAATATTCAGTGCATAAGGTGAAAAAAAGGGGTTTGAGCTTTCTCAGAAAACACGTCTCAAACGTGTTCAGGGCAATGAATGCAGTGTGTGAGGAGCGGGGCTGTAAGTCCATTCCTCCCCAGCTGAGTCTGGGGCTCCACCACAGCCATCAGGCACCTCCAGAGAAGGGATCAGTGGTGTCCCAGCACTCTGTCCAAATACTTCAGCTTCATGGCATGGCTGAGGTGCTAAAGAAATACTGAATAATGCCTTGCAAAAATGAGCTTGGCTAGGCTGGACTGAATTATAAACCCAAGGAGTAGAATGAGGCAGACTAAGAAAGGAATCAGCTCCTTTGGGTAGAAACCAAAGAAAGACAGAGATGTGCCAATCCAAAGGGGAAGGTAAGGGCACAGTCAAAATCCAGAGAAGTAAGGGAGATAGCTGGAATCCAAGGAATCGGCTTGTAAAGTCAGGTGGCAGCTGTGGCAAAGTTGAGAGGAAAGGGTCAGGTCTCAAACAAGGCTGAAAAAGGCAGACCTTGGATGCTGGATTCCAGGGTAATTCAGTGCCTGGGGCAAAACAGGCACATAAGTCAAAAGCAACACTGTGCCAACAGCTATTTTAGGCAGTGGAAGTGGTTGGGTGGATGCTGGAAAGCCTTTCTCCTCTGAGCTGGTGCTTTTGTGTGCTTGCTCCTGCTTGACCCCTGGGACCAGCGAGGCTGTGATACATTCTGAATCAGGCCCAGCAACATTTACTTGTTCAGTACAGATGAGGGATTTTTGAGGACTGATTAGCAAATATTTGCACAGAGCTTTAAATATGTCAAGGGCTTGGTTTAACTCGGCTTTACACTGCTGTACAGGGATGTGCAGGTAAAAAAAAGGAAGAGTCAGAATATGTTGTTAAACAGGGACTTAGCTGGCTGGATTTCAGAGCTGGACCTGTCCTCTTATCCAGCTTTGTAGGAAGTATTTACAATTAAGCTGAAATGTGTGCTAAAGACCTCACTGTCCGGGTCACAAAGCAGGTTTGCTACACCTCTGGGAACCGCCAAAGCTTTTTGGGGGCTGCAGAACTTGGATACAGTGAGTCTGGTTCAGAAGTGATGTTGGAGGAGCAGTACCAGGACTTTCTGGTCTCCATAATGTCAACGCCAACCCCACACAAGCTGTTGCAAACTGGTACCAGCAGTGTTCCAAGCACACACGGGTGTGAAGGAGCTGTAATTGCTCATGGTTATATGGTATTTAAGAAGATAAGCAGAAAGAGTCATAAGAAAGTTCCAGGGCTGTTCACCATCCCTGTACTGGCCAGACTGGACCTTCTCAGCTCTCACTGAAAGCCTGGTTTCTGCTACCTTTTTTTGTTCCCTGCATCCACAGCCTCATTCAGCACTGATCTGAGGAGATCCCCTCCTCACTGCTTTCCTCCTGGGGCAAAAAGCCCTCTTGGGACCTTGCTCAGCCCCACAGGAGTGCCCGTGAGGGACTCATTGCCTGCTCTCGCAGCAGTCTGCCTTCCCTGGGGACTTCCTTCAGTCTGAGTTACACCTCACCATCCTGCTCCACTGATGCCTTGAGGTTTAGCTTGTATATTCTGTATTGCCTACTGTAAAAGTCTGAAGTGTCTTATAACCTGTTAGTTACTCTCTCATGCTAAGACAGACATAACAAAGTCTCTAGGTTTGCTGTGCAAGGACACCTAGGCCCTCCTGGGCCCAGAAATGTGTAAACCAGCATCTTGGAGAAGGGGGGCTGAGCTTAGAGAACTTACAGCAGTAGCTAAAGTTTTAATTGGTGAATTTATGCTGATATGCAAATGGATCAAACCTATAAAAGTGTGAAGGACTTGTGACTCGACGTCCATCTTGGGGTCCATTTTGGCAGTAGCCTCTGGGCTCCCCAGGGGGTACCTTTGAAGGCCTTTCAAATAAATATCACCTTTGTTCCCTTACTCCTGTCTAGACTCTGGTTCCAGGTAGCCACTTCAGGCATCACCATCATGACCAAACAACAATGGATGATCCTGAACAGGATGGGAATCCCTCAGGCAGAAACTGTCCCAGCTAATGGTAGGGAATTAATTACCCTTCACCTTCCATAAAAATGAGGAACTCCTTACTGCCCACTGGTAATTGGGAAAGTGGGATAGGTTTGATGGTAAACAGCAATATCTGTATCTTAAAACAGAAATTATCACAATAAAAGAGGCAGTAGTTGTCTTCCAGGATAGTACATGCATTTCCTTTGCCCTCATCCACTGGTCCACTACACCCCCATGGCATGGCTCCATACGGATGCTGCAGCTCCAGCTGTGGGGAGCAGACAGTGCTGGGACACAGCACAGCAATACTGGGCTTTTAAAAGCTTCTTGCCTTGTCTTTTGCTATGGCAAAGTCAAGTACCTCACCCAGAGGCCCTGCTGTCTGTCTCCATGCTGACAAACCTTCCTGAAACAACCTGAACTTCAAAGTTTAGTGGGAGCCAAATTACTTCCCCAGTGCTTCCCAGAGGGACTAGATTAGTTAAGAGGAGAGATGTCAGTACTGTCATCAAAGGGCACAGAGTATCTCACAGGGGACCCCTTAGCAGGGAAAGAGAGAGGGAAATGTGGGAATTTCTGTCTGGGCTGAGAATCCACTTCATCCCCCTGTCATCAGATGGAAGAAGGGGCAGGGGAGAGAGAAACAAAGCGGGTAATTAGCTCACTTGGGTATCCCAAGATGATTGCAGTTCAAAGTGTTTGGTCAAGACCTTGGTACACGCTTTCTCACTGCACCAGACAGTGTGAAAGAGGACAAACGAGTGAGAAAGCAAGCAAACTGGAGAGTTCATCTCATTGTTCATTATGTGTCTGGTGCTTAGAGGAGTATTTCTCCAGCTGCCTCTGGATGGAAGAGGCACTTGTGAGCATTAGGAGAGAATCCTGTAGGTAGCATCTTGATGAAGCCAACACACTGCACCAAGGAAAAAAAACAAGGAGGAGAAGAAAATTAAAAGAAGGAATTAAGCTTAGTGTCTCACTTGCAAGGGTAGAAACTGGACCAAAAACACCAGCAGAGCTGGCTGGGCTAGGGCTCCATTTCCATTTCCGTGGGAGACAGCTGACAGGAGATGTCTGGCCAGCAATGAAACCAGTTTCCTTAGAAATCAGAGGAAAGCTGTTCTACCTTTCCCCTCCCCCTGGAAAAAAAAAATCTGACTGTGCTCTTGGCTTTGTTGTTGGAGGTAGATGTTCTCAGTAGAGTATTAAGGGGATCATCCTGCATTTCCTCTCTGTGGTGACAGCACTGTGCTCTGCCCACCACCGTGAATTCAGTGTTCAGAGAGAACCTGCCCACAGCTCTCTGTGGATATCAGGTGCCTGGAAGCTGTGTCAATCCCTCAAGGAAAGCCATGTGCCATCATGGGCTGTGTCCTGGCTGCTGTACTCTGAATTACATCAGGTTTTTGAGACTGTTGGTGAGAGCTGGCAGAAGGTACAGTGCCCTAACCAGGCATGGCAAAAGCCATCCCCACTCCTCCCCTGGCTCAAGGAGTCATTGCATTAAGTTTTTGAGGCAGATGCACAAAGGCATTGACCTGCCTGACTCCCACATAGGTGCTGAGAACCTGTGCAAACCAGTGGAAATTCTGTACATTATCTCCCTCACGAGGCACTGCCCTGACTGCTTGTGCCAGTTCATGGACTCAGTTGCCCCACGGTGCATTGGGAGGGGACACAGCTCCCTGCTCCTCTTCAGTCTGGGTAATTGTGTGCTACCAGGGGGCAGGACTGAATGTACATGGGGAGATATTGTCACTTTGTTCCTCCCAGACCCGATCTGGGTAGGAAATCTGAGTGCTGAGCCAGTTGCAAATTCTCTCCTACACTGCCTGGCAGAGACCAGGAGCTGATGTCAAGTAAACAGAGAGAGGATGTCTGTAAATTAAGGGAATTCTGAGAAATGTTTTAATACAGAATAGCAGAAATTGCCTTCTCCTTCATAAACCATCCTAAGATGTGTAGCTCACAATGTGTGATAGAGACAGGTACAAATGCCTCTGTGCACTCTGGTTTATAAGTGGCTCTGTAACAGGTGTTATCATTTTGTCTGCTCAGTATTTTAACATCATTCATTTGTGCCATTGCAACGTGGCACAACAACGCATCTTAGAATAATTTACTGTGAAGAAGCAATTGCTATGAATCACATCATATTGTCATTATGAATAAAGTGCATCCACACGCTGTGCCTTCAAGGAGAGCGTGGAAGAGATGTGCTCACCATTCAGCTTCTCACAGGTCCGTATTTGCTTTTCTCCTTTCATTTCAGTTGTTCTCAATCTGCCCCTGCACAAATAATCACATCCCAAGGCTCAAAGAGGTTTTTTTGCCTCCCTTTTATTCTTTTTTTTTCTTTGTTTACCAGTCACAGAGTCTGTCTGACCATGACTTGTGGGCTTTCTCGAACAAAGAGTACAGCTGCTGGTGCTTGTAGATGGATGCTTTCGTGACTGACTTAAACAGAACCACAGAAAAAGTCAGGTTAGATGGGATTTCTGGAGGTCACCTTTACCACCTTTCCTCAAAGCAGAGCTAACCTGTTTGCTACCAACTCTCTAGTACCCCCTGGTGAGAAATTGAAACCTGCAGGGACTTAGTAAAGATAAGAAGTGGAAAGAAAATCAGAAGAGCCCTTCACACTCAGACACATGAAGGTCAAGGCACAGTCGGTAGGTTTGGGTATGCTGATCCTGTCTCTGCTGGCTTCACAGTGATAGAGAATATGTATTTACTGATTGATTAATTAATGAATTAATTAATTTATAGAATGCCAAACCAAGGAATGCTGATATCACCCAGAGCAGGAATATGACCTTGAGCCTGCCAGAGCCTCAACTTTCAAGACACAGACCTCTCTTCCTTCTCTTTCTTCAGAGTGCACTCAGATTTCTCAGTGCTCGACTTTTCGTCTGAAAACAAATGTTTTGTCCCAGTTCCATTTCTGAAACACATCCCCATACTTTGTGTTTTCTCTGTCACAATTGGAGAAAAAAAAGCACCAAACAGAAAGCAAAAGACAATTTTAAAACCTCAGAAGCTGACACAAAACAAAATTGCTATTTTCTCCTCCAGTTTCACTTTCTTAAGTCATTGTTCTGAGAGATCATCCTGATATTTTTTATTTCTGTTCCCCCTTTCTATTTCATTTTCAATCTGCTCTCTCTCTCTCTGACAATTCTGCCTGGCTGCTATCCAACAGGCCTGTCCAGTTTCTTCTTGTACAAGCATATAGCACAAAAGAATACAAAGAAGACTGGAAATGCAATTATAAAACTGTCTCTTCCACCCAGGCACAGATTTTTTAGACAGCAACCTCCCTTTCAGCACAGTTGGAAGGAAAAAAAATGTAACTAAAGCCCTTCTGAGCAATGTCATTATTTATTCTGGATGAAATGTCCTGCAGGAAACTTTAATTAGACCACATGTATGATAAACGAACAGAGCGGGCTGAAGGAAAAAAAATTAAACAAATAAAAAGGGTAATGGTGCAATTACCTATATTCCTTAAAGCTGTAACTCTTGGAGGTGAGCCCAGTTTATTCAGAGTTCAGGAGCTGAAAATGGGACATGCACATTGAGGTTGAAAGTGACACAAACACACACACACAGTTGTCACTGAAACAGCTTTTCACTGGATATTTGGGCTTTTGAACTAAAAGAAAATACTGTAAAATACCTCATTAAAAACAAGAATTGTCTGGGAAAGCAAAATTCTGGGTTCTTCAGTTAGCACAAGAAAAGATTTAGAATTATGGGAATGGAAATCTCCCTGTCAGAACTGCTGTGAAATAGAGTTACATGACTCTGTGCATGTGTGTATGTGTGTCTGCATATCAATGCATGTACAGGCATGTGTATTTGTACAATGGAGTATTTATTTTATGAAAAAACTTTTTCAACTATCAGCTAAATTGTTTAATTGCAGAAAAGTAGGCAAAAGATTTGTCATAAGATCAGCACTGTCTGAAAATACAGTATCAGCAATTAAAAGAAATAGCCAACCCACCAACTGCTGAGCAGCAATCTATAACCCATGCTGCAACATTCTGCTGATGCCTTGTGCATCCTTCTCCAAGACTCATAATAAAAATAATATAATTCCAGACCTCAGGTGAACATCCCTCAAGTGTTCCCTTCTTAAATGGTAATATTTATAAGCAAGTATATGGCAAAAAAATAGAAAATATTGAAGAAAAATGAAAACTCAGGAGGGGACTACAAGGTGGGCTGGAATTTGCTGGACCTTGTTATTGATGGAGAGAGGACTGTGGAGTGCAGTTTCAATTATATACAGCATTTCCGATATTTCCCTGGGAAAAAATGTGTCTTTTCATTTGGCTCCTGCACTGCAAATAGAAGACAGGTGGAGGGCCAAAGCTCCTCTTCAGGTATTCAGCCACCTTTAAACATGAGGAAGGACTGGGGAGCTCTGCAGAGAGTTATGCTCTAGCTGGCTGCAGCTCTCGCCAGCACCGTGCACATGCCCTGACAGGGGCCAAGAAATCCAGCGGCAAAAACAGAGCTGAGTCTCCTGGTCCCTGACCTCTCGGGGATCTGTTGTGGTGAGACTGCCATCCAGGCATCTTCCTAGCTAGTTCTCTTTCAGATGGAAAGAGGTAGGACAATTGACACTGGATTTTGAGCCATCGTTTGGCGAGCAGGCTTTTGAGATCTCCACTGAAGTACAACTAATACAGACTGATGCCAAAGATGGTTGAGGCAATTGGATTTATAGAGAGAGAAATGTAAGCTTTTACTGAAGACAAACTTCCACCATTGTTAATGTGGCAGTTTTCCATGAGTTACCTCTGATTTTGATTGCTTTTTAGGCATTTAGGGAACAGCAGGTAAAAAAACATAGCTGTTATTTCTTTTTTACTTGGCTCCTGAAGTTTAAATGGTCTATGGGAGCAGCGTTGTCCAAAGCATGTGGATGGGTTCAGATTTCAAGTGCTCTCAAAGAACAGAAGTATCTGCGCTTTGGATTCTGACTTCTGACCATCTGTCACATTTAATGTACTGATAAAAATATTTCAGCCCCTTGACACTCCACATGTCCAGCCTTTCCTGCAAGCAACTTCTTGGAAACGTATAATTTTGGGGATCCTATTTTGGTCTATACAGCTCTGGGTTTTCTCTCTCTTTCCATACAAGAATGGAAGACAAAGTCCTCATCATTTCCAGATGGCTCAGAATAGCTTTGTGCACTTACAGCAGTGCCTTGGAGACGCCTGGGCGTCTGCACCTCTGCACCCTGACATTCCTTTGTGTGCTGCACAGGAACCTTTGGCTTCGTTTAACCGAGAGGCAGCAGCAGAGGAGAAGGACTCCAGGGAAGAAGGGCTTTGGGCTGCTTCAAATGTCCTGCAGTCCTTACTCAGCACAGCATCTGAGCCTGTGCTTAGGGATAAATGCATGCTCCAAGCTTCGCTGCCTTACCCAAGGTTTAATCCTATCGGTTTAAGCATATGCTTATGAACTCTGCTGAATTCAATCCTTGAACTCACAAGCCTATTTCAATGGAGAAAAGGCAAAGATCACCAGTGCTTTAGTAGAAGAAAGATAGGGCTTCCAGCCTTCATGCAAATATCCCAATTCAAAGAGTAAAAGGGAATTCAAAGAGAAGTTCAGAAAGGATCTGCTCTGTCAGCAGCGTTGGCTCCAGCTACTGTGTTTTTCAAAGTATACCATGAATGTGGTGTATTAAAACATAGTTAACATACAGGCACATTCATTGGATGTATATGCAATGTGCCTTCCTATTACACATGGATTTCTGTCTGTGATAAGCATAATGTGCACTGATGGAAGGTGGCAAAACCTGAAGGGAGCCTGACTTATCAACCACAAACATCTGGAGGAATCAGAAGCTGAAATCAAAGGATAATAATAATATCTACATTTTTAAATGAACCTGTCACGTGCATTAAATCAGAGGCTGTGTCAGTCTTGCTGCCGTTGCCCTATGGCCCATCACATCTCACCTTCTCAGGCACCTTTAGGGAGGGAAAGGAGGGAAGATACATCCCACAGGAAGGCTCCTGGGATGAGCTGGCAGTAGCTGAGGCTCACTGCACTTCGCACCCTCTGCAGAGGCACCGTGTTCATGGATGTGGAGACACACTCTGCCAGGAGGCCCACCCAAATCCCAGCTCTCCTCTCCCTCCTGGGATAACTTTCATCTGAGCCAGTGTTTACACCATCCTTGTGGCAATACAAGCAGTTAGACCGCCCTGTGTGCCAGCACCCCTTCTACACACAGCGGTCACAGGCACACCAGAGCAGGCACCATTCTGCACTGATGCAGTATTCCATGCTGATCCACCTTGAGAACACCTGAAAGGACTTAAATACGTGTACTATACAAGCACCCCACTGAGACAGTGGGAATAGGAACAGACCTGTAATTACCAAGTAAAGACAATGAAATCACATGTACTCCCGCCACCTGTGGTTCTAAATGAGGAGAAGTGTTAGTTACACTGTTGTATTTCTATAGCATCTGAGGAGAAAAAACAGAGGGTGTAACGAGCTACCAGACTTGTGATAAGCAGAATTAAAGTGCATTCACAATTTACCCTGATTTACCACTCTGCGCAGAGGGACGCAGAGGGAAGCGCAATTAAAGTTTTGCACTTCCCTTTAATTTGGGGAACAAAGAACATGCCTCAGAGAACAATTTTGTGTTGTTTCACAGGCCTCAGCCATTTGCCACCCCCATATGGAAAGATGTACTGTGGAGAGGGAAAAGGTGCACATCACAGTGGCTGGAATTTTTTGCCATGACATTGCAGAAGATCTGAATCTGGGTGGCTTGGACTGAATTTTAATCACCAGGTGCCTGCTTTGCCCTGTGGAAAGGGGGAGTTCACAGGACTGATGGCAGAGCTGCTGTTTGAAAGAGAGCTACAGAAAATGTCCCTTTCTTCTTACATAGATTTAAGAAATCTTAAGGATATGAATATGAAAGTAGGATGGTGAAAGAAACATATTCTCCAAAGTAGGTTCCTCCATGAAGGCACTCCTGAGGGGAAGACTGGGGTTTTTTTCCACGACTTTTAATGCTCTATTTTCAGTACTTTTAAAAGAGTATTGGTTGTGAAAGTTTTTCTTTGTTCACCCCTTTGATTGCTATTGGTTTGGTGTTATGTGGTTGTGAGTCCTTTTGTGGTGGAAAGGTCTTTCCAGAGAGGATGTTGCTGCAGTGTTTGCTTTGGATGCTCAAAGTTTGCATTCAGAAACATCATGCAGCCTTTTCACTGGGGACCCAGACTGGGGCACAGCTAATTCAAAAGCTGTCAGATATGCATTTTCTTATGGGGCAAAATCATAGTCCACATTATCTTACTCGTTTTATCAACAGGGCAGTTCGTTTGAAGCGTCTTCTTGGGTCAGTGGATAAATATTTTAATTCTTTCCTCAGATGGAGCAGGTTAGAGAGGACAATGTATAAGAATATTCTTTAACAGACTTCTGAATGGAAACTTCTGTGGATTCAAAACTGATTTTCTGACACTAAAATTGTGCTTTGGCCTCATTCTAAGGCAAGAGCATTAATCTCATCTGGACAGACAGGCCCTTTGGAAATCATTCACTTAGAAGGAGAAGGAAAAAAGCGCCTTGAAAGCCATTTTCTTTATTCACAGAAAACAGAATGTCATGGAGAAAATGATGAGCAAGTGTGTGTGTAATCATGTATTTATTTATCTAAATCCCACACTGCAAATTTTGTAGGTACAGAAGATGATGAGAAAGATAAGGTACTGAAGTGATTGTTTAAACTGAAATTGAGTCTCACCCACTGCAGAGTTTGAATTAAACAAAAATAACCCAAAGCAGCAGTGTAATAACCTTAAGTGAGCCACTTTTTAAGCAGCTTATACATAATGGAATTCTCCCAGCTTTTTACAAATGTTCCACATATGTTCAGATAATCATCGAACTGATGGGCTTTCCTCGCAGATGCCTGAAAACACGCTCTGATCTCAAAACCTGAGTGTGGCTTCTTTCTTTCCCCTGTACAGCCCCAGCTTCCACACGTTGTTCTTTATCCAAGTATCTAAGTGCTTTCAGTAGACCAGAGCATCCTGGTTTTATAGATATATAAATATGTTTTATAGGCAGTGTAGGGATTTCTATGCTACAATACACTAATGGTTCACCCAAGCAAGGTACTGTGGCCATAACAGTGATCAGTGCTGGATGTTTCAGTGCATAGAAAGGCTGCAGTGTCTCTCTGAACTAGGTAACCTATAAATTGTTTGACATTACCGGTGCTGCCTTGTTATTTTCTTCTGGTGAGTGCCACTGTAGAGATAATATGCCAAAAAAATAATAATTCTTAATTGTTAAGTACCATTTTCAGATTCAAAGACATGGAGTAAAGGCAAATAGCAACCTAGGAAAAAAGAATTGGAAGAAAAGGAGAAAGGCTGTAACAAGGGAATAGTTATGAGGCAGAAGTATAAATCCTGTTACAGATTTCCTGTCTGAAAACAGGGATCCAGGCAAATCTGGTCTGTGCGGACACCAAGGACATGTAGATTTGGATTTAGTAAGGTGGACTTCACCTATCATCTCATTAGCCTATTAATACAATTATAGCAGAACTATCTTGATTAGCCTATCCCTGAAAAAATCCCAGGAATAATCCATTTTCTTTAGATCATCTGTTCATCTGAGAGGCACAGGAAACACCTGGATCTAGATGGCAGCTCTGGGAATATTGCTGAGAAGAGATTTAGGCCAGGTGGGCAGCAGCAGCAGCAGATCTTAGGAATGTGCTCCTCCATGATCTGTTATTAAACATTTTCCAAGCAGCGCTGAGCTGCTCCTTCAGCTGAACTCACTGCATCCTCAGCTTCGAGTCTCATGTGCAGCACAGCAGCCAGCAAGTGACAGAAGGCAAACGTGCTGCCTGTGCTGATGCAGCCTCGTTCTATCAAAGGGAAAAGTGCCTGGACTTGAAAGAGACTCCCCGTGACTGAGTAACACAGTGTCGGTTCCTCTAATGAGTGCCGATCTGGAGCGCGTGATGGGTAATTAGTGACTTTGATACCTGTGGGGAGCAGGTCATGATTTTCCTGTCAGGAGCTTCAGTGCAGGAGACACATCATTACTCCACTCAGTGCTGATTATTACCATACCTGCTCAGCGCAATTTCACATTGCTTTTGGGGAGAAAAACAAAAATGCTGTGAAGAAGTGGAAGGGTTTCTCTCCCCACCCTCCTCTCCCCTTTTTTTATTTTTGTTTTGTTGAGAAAAAGGAGAGGACCTCTGTGTTTTCACACAAAATTGTCCCGCTTATAAGAAGATGAAATTGAGGGATGGAAAGAACCTGACAAGTATCCACTGAAAACAATTCTTTAAAGCAGCAAAACACATCCACAATGCACCTGTATCAGCAGAGATCAATAGAAGATGATGTTACTGTGATGTCTGTGTACGCATTTGCCCATCTTATGTGTCTGAGATAGGAACAATGTGTTCCTGTTAAACACATCTCAGGAGACAGAGGAATTCAACAGACCTCCCCAGTTCTCCTAATAAAATCCTGAAGGAGTCAGAAGGATAGATGAAAAGAAAAAGAAAAAATGTTAGAGGAGGGCTGGGTTACATCCTTGGGAAAGATGAGGTACTTCCAGTGGCCACAGTTCAGAAAAACCCTTTAACATGTAGGCTGCAGTTCTTCTACTGAGCTGTGATGGACCACTGAGCGTCCTCTTGTCACCTGGTGTCTGGGAAACACTGGCTGAGCTCCACTGGAGATGTGCAGTGCACCTATAGCTGGGGATGCAGGACACACACCGGGCTGCACTGGGATACGTGGCACTCATCAAGGTGGAGTAGCTAATTAAGGCACTGAGGCTGAGGGCTGATTTTGTTACACCCATATCTCAGTACAGTGCCTAATTCAGTAAATGGCTCTCAATCACTTTCTTCATTTTAAATAACAGTAGACATGATATGAACCCAATCTTTTGCAAAAATGGGACGAGAGGGTGCAGGAAGAGATTAATGCAGAACTATTTGTGCATTTGCCATGGCTCACGCATGCTCGCTTGGTTAAATAGCTTTTCCTGGTGTGGAAATGCACAGGGTGATTTATTTCACTTTCATAAATAAAAGATTTGGGATGGATGATTGGCTATTTTCTTTTATACAAACTATGACATCCTAACGGCTGAAGCGGAGATCTGAGTTCAGCTTCCTGTGGACTGCTTTGACTTGCTCTGATACCTGCTCTGTGGGAAGCTGCTGTTGACATCAGTGTTTATGCAGCCCCTGACTTGAAGGTTTTGTATACCTCAGCATTAATGGTGATTATTTTACTCTCACAAGTCCCCGTAAATGAAGAGAGAAGATGGATTAAGTTACCAGTCCAAACTTCAGGGTAAGTATGAGGTGTAACTCAGAATGACTTCAAAGTCTCCATAGTCTCAGCAGAGTGCGGGTCCCACCAGGCTCTACTGCCCTTCTCCAAGCAGGAGCACACTGTGGACTTGCCATCATTGCACCTCAGCCTTCTCAGATAAACAAAAAAGCAGCAGAAATTATTTCCCCAGTAGCAATACTGAGCAAGCAAAGTGAGCATCACCCCAGACCACCAGCTCCTGGAGTGTCCCATGGTGTCCTCACCTGCGAGGACACACCAGGTAAGGACTCAGCCTTTCTCATCAGTTCCTTTTCATTTAGAGCACTCTGGTAGAAAATTTTGATAAGGGAAATGTCACCTGCTCTGCAAACCAACTACAGTTTCCAGGTTTGAAAGCTGGTCTCTTAAGAGAGATACATTTCTTGTCTGGAGGAAGAATCTCTATCCCAAGTTAGAATCTGTGTGCAGAGTGTAGTTACACCTTCAGTTGGCTTTTCCTCCAGTGCATTCTTCAGTTATTGCTTATTTATAACATCAGAGACATTAAACTTTTCCAATAATGATCCTGATAATTATAGCCATCTCACTCAGTCTTAACTGACTGGCTATTGTATCCTAATTTGGGATCAATGGGAAGTTAAAAGAATATACTTATTAAACTTAATAAGGATAAGTTACTAGTTAATGATGTGAGAATTATGTCACCAATAACTGTGTAATTACATTCTTATTAATGCATTCAAACATCTTGCCATTTAATTGGCATTTAACAAGCTCATTATAGCAAGATAATTAGATAGCCATTAATTGGTAAAACACTGATTGACGTGTAGTATGCTAATAGATGTCTAGTGTGGTATAGTAGTCTTGCTATATGGTAATTTAATGCTTTCATGCTCCTATCAATTAGGTTGTTTAAAATATACAAATGTAATGTATTATAAAGTGATTGTATATTTATTGGCAAAGTCATCATGACTGAATCAGAGTCAATGTATTATTTGCATATGTGTTTATCTTACATTTCAATACAACCTCTGCTGGCATTTGTAGGAACTACAATAAACAAACGAGTTCCTGGGATGTCCTTTAATCCCTGTCTTGCAAAACAAAGCAGAAGTGTCCAAGGAGTGGTGACCAACATGTGGCTCTTGAAGCACATCTGAACTGAGCCCCCTCACCAAAAGAAAGGCCTTGCTGGATAATCCTGGGCCTGGTAGAAATAAAGCAGCACCAGTCACTGCAGTGGCATCATCAGAATGCCCAGGGGTGTAGCTGTGTGTTCAGCACAACCCAGCAAGGAGCTGGTACCCTACGGGGAGCTGTTGTCACCTCCCACCTGTGGGTCACCACCAGAGCATGGCTCTCTGTCAGTGCTGCTGGCCTGACATTCGAGTTTGCTGCCTGTAGGATCAGGAAAGTTGATGCTTCTCTTCTAGGAGTTATGGTGCTCAAAAATCTTGTAAATGTACAAGGGCAAAGCCTGGACTTTCCTATTCTGAAGTTCTGGCTGCGTGTTGCTAACAAGGAGGCTTGGGGAGTATTCTGAGGTCTGCCTAGAGCTGTAATTCTGTTGATGGCTGCTAAGCGATGTACAAACATAAAGACCAACCCATTATCTTAATTACCCTTCCCAATATCATCCCTGTGACAGTTTGGGGTTTTGTGACACTCAGAAGATGATCTGGAATTATGTGCTGTCCACTTGATGTTAGAGCTTGCTCACATCTGTATAATACATACCTCTTTTTTTTCTAAGAATGTTGTCAGATGTGTTGAAACAGGACAGAGGGTTCAAGGATGTAATATTATTATTACATGCATTACACTAGCAGCTAAAGGTCCAGCAAAAATCAGTTTCCCTTCATGCTGAGCACTGTATAAACACAGAGACAGAGATCCTGCCTTGCTGTCAAAATGGACTGGACAGCCAAAGGGCTTGTGGTGGAAAGTCAATGTCAGGAGGGAGGAGAGGACAGAAATTAATATTGCAATCTATGCTAACACATAGAGACAAAAAAGGTTTTGCAACGGTGCTCTGAGAAGTCCAAAAAAGCAGAAAATGAATGTCTCACTGCTGCCTCAATGGCTCGCTCTAAAACACTGCCCTGTTTCCCTGGCATGTCTCACATTGCCCAGTCATGCAGCCCTTGCAGCCCTTGGATCTCTGTTAGCACCATGGCACAGCCGGATCGCCAACAGCTCCTCGGCAACACCCAGGGTGGAGATGTTCAGGCTCAGAGAGAGGAAATTTCTGGGACTGACTGTTCTCAGGGCAACAAGTGGGTTCATTGTGCAGAACAGGAGATCTCGATTAAGCATAGAATCATATCAGAAATAATGAATTAACTTATAATACAGTTCCCCAGCTACCACAGGATTGGTCCCAATGGTGCATTAAGTGGAAATGATAATGTGAGTCTGACTGCAATGATGACGTGAATATTGTTAATGTTCATATCCCCGTTAGCTCAGGGGGGAGAGTGGAGTTTCACCTAGAATTTTGCAAACAGCATGTGACTACTGTAACATTTAGAAGAATCCTTTTAATTCTCTTTCCATTATTTTTGATTTCAAAGACTAGGAGAATAACAGGAATGACTGGTTCACTAAAAATAGCCACGATGTGACCATGGAGATACAAGCTTTTCTTGAGAAGACAGTCAGCACTGCAGGGTATACAACAGGGTGTTTTGCTTAGCTGTGGCATCATTCATCCAAATAAAGGTAGTGAAAAAAGGCTTGAAAAATGTGGTGTGTTTCTATTAGCAGAAAATTTTAGCAGGGCACTAGGGAGAATGTTTTGTTTCTTCCAGCCATCATGCTAAGAAAAGAGATTTAATGCACTGAGAAGTAAAGAGGACAGGTTGCTCTAAAAAACTTGGCAGAGCAAAGGCTGTGGGTCAGCTGAGGTGCAGGGTGTGAAGCAGTGAGGGTGGAAGAGCAGTTGCAGTGGACAGAGATGGGACTGGGCAGCTGAGGATTTGTGGTTATTGAGAGAACTTTGCTTGGGTGTGTGAATGGCATGGATTGGAAGTGTGGATTGGAACAGAGGACCATGCACAGATTTTAGATGGTGGCCTGGAGAAGAGAACTGGGTTGGGAAGGGATGTAGCACAAGGGAGGTGGGCTACCAGAGCTTGGCCCACATGGTGTGAGTGGCACAGGAGGGGCTTGGTTTGGCAGTGGGGCAAGGCAGGGGATGATGGGCTTGGGGATGCAGCTGTGGCATGCTGGAATAAGCCCTCTCACCATTCCCTTGGGTCCCATCTCCGGGGAGGGTAAATCCCAGTGCCACCACCCATGGCAAGTCAGCGAGAGAGCCTTTAGCAAAATGCAAACTTATTCTGTATCAAAAAAAAAATCTCTCTAAATACAGGTCAAATAAGCCCAAGGGACAAACTTTCCTACAGTTCAGGTAACTTGGAGAAGTGCCCTTGAATGCAGTGGGAGCACACAGTGATGAGCAGAACAGGTTGCTCACCCCCGGGCACAGTAACTCCTGTGTTTTCTCCAGCACTCCCTTTATTTTGAATTAGCAGCCAAGAGCAGGTAGGCAGCTCCTGAAATCATTTGCTTACAAGCCCTGATACCCATCTGGGATCAGGATGGAAATCAGATTAAGCTTGTTTGTGTGTTAAATGTTAGGGAAAAAATTACTTGTTCTAATAAGGGACAAGGGCTGGAATGTGCTCCCCAAAGTGGACAGCCCTTATACTGAATCTGCCTGAGTCAACTCTGATCACACCAGACCCTTCCCTCACCATTGTGCTTCCTTCCCACCCTTCCAACTTGCCCTTTACCTCCCACCACACAAAAAAAAGATGGGATTAAAGAAAAAAAGTACTCCTAGCAAAATGCCAGGGTTTTAAATTAAATTTAAAACAGTTTAATTGCCTAATTGCTCAGCTATTTTGTGCAGTTTATTAACAGAAGCAATTCTTCGGCAGTCATGCCAACATAGCAGAAAATTGGCATTTGAGCCAGGGGGAATTAAAGAGGCAGAGTGCGGAACTAAAACAAAAAGAATGCCTCGAACCTAGTGGAACAGACATTTGAGGCTTTCATCTCATTTTTATCTCTTTCCCTAATCTGCTGTAGAAAGATCAAGGCTTGGTTTTGCTTTTTAATGTGAGAATGACAGTTGCTCATCACCACTGCCTTTGCATTTGGAAAAATACTGGATTTCCAAGGAAATGAATGTTTAAGGAAGCAGCACATTTACAAAGAAAATAAAATGCAATTCTTGCCAATAATATTGGCATCTTTTAGAAGAGTTAATTCGAGGGCATTTTTCATAATAAACCTCACTGTTAAATATGCGTGTGTGTATTCAAACAAAACTAGCAAATCATCCATATAAATGAATGCATGCACTGACTGAATAGAAGAGATTAATATTCAGTTATAATATACTACACTCATCATATGCTCTTTCCTTACCATACAGAGGGAAAAATAGAAAGGAGAGGAGAGGAGAAGGCAGTCATGATGCAAAATAAATAATCCAATATTTATTGCCTGTAAAAGAGAAATTCTAGTTGACTATGGATGATGCTATTGCTCTAATCTTCAGGGCTGCATCCCAGTACCCATCTGTGGGGCTCTTGGTATGTCCTTGCTGATGTCTCCTCTCTTTTCAGAGTAGGCAGCCACTTGGGAAGCTCTTGTCAGATGTTCTATAGCAGAGATACTAAGAATGGAACCCCAGATAAACTACTGGGACTTCAGTGTAAGTTTATTTCCTACGTGTATAAAGAATGCCAACAACTCACTGTTTTGGGGAGGATATCTGTAGTTGTGATGACCCTACTGTGTCATAGCTCACCCTGCCTCAAACTGAGAGTCCTGTGCACCACAATCACTGAGATGGTACCCAGGAAAGCTTTTGTTATTGGTATTAGTCAGGGTCGGGGTTACACCCCAGTGTATTTAAAGCAGACTGCTGGCCGTGGTGGGGAGAACTGGAATTTGCAGCTGCAGGAGCGGCATTCACAAACTGAATTCCCTGCTGGTGCCTGGTAAATTGGGGCCACTTAAGAGATGACACATCGCAGGTGAAAATGAGCCGGAGCAGAGCCCCTCATTTCTGTGTTTGAAATGCATTTCAAGATGCCCCTTTACATTTACAGGAAGGTCTGCTTGAAATAGCAGCTAAATCCTTCCAGCTGTATGAGCGCGTCACGGTAAACAGATTTTTCCAGATTGCATTCATCCCGTGCAATTTGGCATGTTTCCTGGGGAGACCCAGAGCAGCCCTCAGGTGTGTCCCCATCTCGGAGGGGCCGAGGTTGGGGGTGGTGGTGGGCACAGCCCCATCCTGCGGCGCTGCCAGGGACGGGAGAGAAGCAGCCTCTGGTGCAGCATCACGCAGGAGCTCCTGTTTCAGGCTCTGTCTGCCCCCACATCAACACACACAGCACCAGCAGCTGGCTAATGATCAGTGCGTGACAATACCTGGGAATAAAAAAGGGCAACACTTGCTGGATTTACACTGAGCAGCGTGCCCAATAAAAGTGTCTCTTCTGTGAGATAATCCTGACGCCTCCAGTGCTGATTGTAGAGTGAGAAAGAAATGCCAGCTGACCTCACTGGGGCTGAAGGCTCTCAGAGAGCTGATGGAATGATAACAACTTTATCCAGAATACTCAATGCCCTGTTTCTCCCCTAATTTCATCACTCGGATATCTCAGGTTTTTTCCTGTACGTAGAAAGGACATGGTTACACTGCACTGTGGATGAAGCCAGCTGTAGTAATTATACAGTCAGAGAAGTCTAACTTCTCCCTGTTTGAATTTTTGCAAACAACTCCACCTCAGATTTAGTTCAGACAAAATACCTTTGATATATTTTGACATATGACATTTTAATGCATTTCTCTATCTGAAAAACTGACATTTTCCATGAGACATGGGTATTTCCTGTGAATAGACCAATTTAGGTGCTAACTGTTTGTTTCCGAAACCCAGTTTCAATGGAAAATGTTCACACTGGCTCCATTCTTTCATCGTGTGGAGAACAGGTAAATTTGCCTTCTCTCCTGGTGAGCTTTCGTGATGCCATCTCTCATTCATGGTCTGCTTGTTTCAGCCCCTGGCTGTAACTGTAGAGGAAAGCAATGTAGATGACAGTCAAATCTCCATATCCTTGGGGTAGAAAATTGGGAATCATGGAGAGCAGTAGCCCTGGTGATATTCAAAACAACACCCCACCAGCAAATGGGTGGGATTTTAACCTAGCAATGAAGGGGAAGCTCCCAGTCTTACCATCTGTTCCCTGCAGGTGTGAAGGGATGAAGTGAAGCACTCTGTTCTTCCAGTAACACACAACTGCAATTTCTTCTGGCTTTTTTCCCTCTTGTCTAGATGGTGAATGGGGCATTCAGCTTCCTATCTGTTCAAAGCTTCTGACACTAGGTGATGACCACACATTTATTTCTCTCAACCTCTGTTAATCTCGCTGTACTGAGATGGTTTATCTCAAGCTTCGCCTTTGTCACTAAGAAAAAGTGCATTTTCCCGCGGGAAAACACATGTGCTTGAGCCAGGAAGCACCTGATGAGGGCAGAGAGATAAAAGTGCAGCCAGGACATGGAAAGTAAAGCAGCACAGGGCTGCTCTGTGAGCCACAGGACATCACAGCAGCACCAGGCGCTGATACGAAGCATGGGAAGGCATCCTAAGACCTGAAAGCTGAGATATCTGCTGCCACGGGCCATCACCCAAGCTGTGTGTGCCGTGACATGTGGCACCTGCTGCTGTCCTCCTTATGCTGCCAGAGCCTGCGGGGCGCAGCGAAGGGAGCAGCCCGCAGCTCTCCAGCGGCCCTGGAGCAGACGCTGCGGGAGATGGATCGCGGAGGCTCGCTGCGCTCAGGAATTGCTGCTCCTGCCTCAGTAGCACATGAAAGAACGCCTTGATGCACCTGAGAAGAAAGAGTTTGCATCACAGTGAGCTGTGACCTACTTTGGCAGCCCCTCTCGGCGCGGCGCGGTCAGAGGCCGAGCTGGCGGCTCCTGCCCAGGGGAGAGCCCTCCTCAAACACGGCACTGCCCGGGCACGGCTCCGGGCACTTCCCAGCCCTTACACCTAGATCTCACGCAGCCTGCAAGCGGCCCTAAAGGAGCCTGTTTCACAATGAATTTCCACTGATTTTGACCCCCAATTCACTTTGATTCTCTTGAAGGTGCCGGATCGCAGCCCCTGGAGGCGGAGGATGCTGGATGATTCACACAGCAGCCTGAGACGCCTCACGGCCCCGGAGATTTCCAGCTGAACCGGTGCCATTTGCTTTCTGTGCCGCAGTCCTTCTGCCAAGTGCATGTCCTGATTTTGTGTCCTCTAGGTTTGGCACCATTCATCTTGCGAATGCCCCACAGCACAAAGTCCACTCTTCTCTGTGCTCCTTCTGTGATCTCTGTTTCAATTCAAATGTGTGTTTGACAGAAGTCAAACTCCTCTGTGCCTCATGCCCAAGATGAGTGACCTAGAAAAGAGACTGCAGGTAACCCCTCAGACCCATCTTTTTACATCCCATGCCAAAGCTCAGGGCATGGATCACTCAGGTGCTTTTTAAGGATTACTGGAAAATAATATTTCAGCTCTCTGGCAATACTAAAAAATATGTATAGAACAGGTGTGGGAGATACAGCCCAATCCTCCTCCTTCTTATGGCAGTTTCGGTAAATAGAAAAGTTGACAGGCAAAATGATATTTCCCTTTGGTTTTTCAGCTTTATTTAATACTTTAAAACCAGTGAAAAGAGTATATAAAACATATAAACCCCAGAAGTTTTCTTTTTTTAGTCAGTCTTTTGAGAAAGAAGGAATTACTTTTATTTATTATTTGACTTCTCCCCACCTATCTGCAAAGTGTTTCACCTGACCTGATGTGCCCCTCTGGGCTGAAAACCACTGTGTTGGTCTAAAAATTATTGCTGGGCTTCCTCAACTGGGTGCAAGTGTAAGTACATCAATGAGTGAGAAATGGCATCAGAGTCCTCCAGAGCCTGGGAATTGCTGGGTGGAGAATGAAGCTGGAGGTCTTCTCTCTCCTCACTTTTTGTGTTTCTGCCTCTGAGTTTGTCTGAAGGGCACTGTCTCACATGGCTGCGGTGGAACACCCTGCCAGGATGGTCTGGGAACACCCTCCCACCCCACCACCCAGCGAGGGGGAACGGATTGGAAAAGGTGGGGTTTGATGTTTGTGCAAGCAGAGGTACAAAGAGGTGAGGTGTAATCTCCACTACAGATCTGGCTGAATCTCTTTTAAGGATAAAAGAGTGGAGTCCATGAAGCAGGGAAGATCAAAGTGCTGGTATTTAGATGTGGATTGTAACTGTGAAAAAGGTTTGGCCCTCAGGCAAATCCACAATTAAGCTCTCATTTCAGGTTTGATGGTAACAAATTCCCACCAGTGGATCTGTGAGGTGCCCACCAGCCTGGAAAACACATGATCTGGTCCTGAAAAGCCAAGTCTTTTATATGTGGGTTCCAACTAAAGGATTAACACTTTAGAGGAAAAAAAAATATATTGGATTCAACTATACAAATCCCCACCACCCACAGTCATAATGATATAGCTTGTAGATCAGTGGGAGGTTATGCTCAGGTCATGTCTCTGTTTTCCAGTGTATGCCTTGGATGCAGAACTGAGAAAATAACAGCTCCTGTAAACTTCTCTGGTCACTGAAGTTAACTGGAAAAATCAGATATGAATGCATGGCTGAACCCCACTTTCCAAAGTTACTGAAACTTCAAATCGTACCTGTATCCCAAAAGGAAATGTCAATATTGAGACAATTTCCTAAATTTTAATGTTCATTTCATGTTTTTAGATAAAAATAATGGATAGTTAATATGACAGCCCAGTAATTAAAAATACTTGGTTCCTATTGAAAAGGAAATGGGTTATGACTTTACACGCAGGCAATGTATCATTTCTTCTGAAAAAAAGACCCCAAATTATAATTTCTTTTAACAGAAATGGTTTCTTTGGCTAATCCACTTCTTCACTCTGCTGTGGCCAAATTGTTTTCCCGGGAAGACTAGCATATGATACAGGTCTGGTAGGATGTTTTATTTTGGACCACGTAATTGCATTAATTGGTACAGCCCATGAACAATGTTAATTAAAAAAAAAAAAAAAAAGAAACAAACTACAAAGACATACCATTTCAAAGCTTTCCAAGAAAATATTTGAGTAGTGAAGCCATTTTAGGCCTATCGTTAACCCTTCCATCTGCAGCTCTGTCAAATAAATCCTCTGCTAGGCTTGTGCATTCACAGTGGCTCTATTAATTTCAACTGGTGCTATCATGGGGCCAGAGAAAGTAAAAAAGGGCAGTTGACTGCAATCATTCTCTCCCTCCCTTCCTTATCTGAAATGATGGAGAATGGATCCTGACAGAAACACTCGGTATAACCCAATGGATATTTTCACATCTTACTACAGAGACGCAGTGAGCTGGAAGATCTTTCTAGGAGGACATGTGGGATGAGTCCTTCCTGTTGCTAGATGCACTGGACAACTTCTCCTTGTGCCCTGCAGGTATCACATCATCAGGGCTCATTAAGGGGTCTGTGGGGGTCTGTGAGGGTCTGTGATGAAAAAACTGACTTCTGGCAGCAGGAATATGGAATGTGAAATACTGAGGGCCAGACTGGGATAGATTCCCTTCCTTGCTTTGAAGCTGGTGGATTGGCAGATTCGTAATGACCTGTGCTGAGTTTTGATGGCCTCAAGAAAGATGTGGTGCCTGTCCTGAGCCACTGAGAAACTGGAAACATTATGCTTTGAACAGCTGTTTAATGCAGACACTTTCGAATCAGTCATTTCCTCCTGCCCCAGTAATCTTTCCTGCTAGGAAAACCTGTTGACTAACATTGTCAGAAGTGAGTGTGTGCAGTGGGAAGCCAGGGATGCATCCATCTTCTGACAGTAGGAGCTGCTGTAGCATTGTACATGTCCCTGCAGACACCCAGATTAATGGTTTGACCTGGTTCCAAGAGCTAAAAAGTGTTTGTGGCAGAGGCTTTGTCACAAAAGGCTGCCAAAATATTCTGCCAGACAGCAATAAACTCAATTTACATTATAAGTTAACACTTCTTTACCCCTCGCCCTCCTGCCAAGTATGACGTAACATTCAGGAGCCTGCAGCACAGTGTAGGAAAAACCTAGTAACGTTTTCAAGCACAAAATTCCTGTGAAAGACCAACTTGCTCTCTCGAAGAGCTGCTGGAAACTTCTGAAAAGCACTTTCAGTATTGTCCTTTCCCCAGAAACAACCTCCTGCCTAGCTCCAGGTGTGTACAGAAGACACTGAGCAAAATCCCCATGCTGTGTTCCTGCCCCGTTTCCATTATAGCAAGAGACACAAAGGTCCTGGCTCATCTAATGTGACATGTCTCACGCTGTTTAAGGAGTGCAAAAGGAATTTCAGTCAATGATCAGTGACGTTTCCTCTTCAGTGGTGCAGGCATACACTCCTGTCAAGCGCTGCAAAGCATTACAAACTAATTTGTTGCTTGTGTTTCTATCTGTGTTTAGACCTGAATTAACCAGCACCCCAGAGTATTTTTGAACTTGAGAGTATTCTACTTGGTTCCTGAAGAGCAAAGCCAACAGTCCCCATTAAGGAAGCACAACAGATGTCCAGAGGACGCAACGAAGAGAGGTTCATGGAAGCAGTTCAATTGCTGCTGGAATTCTGCTGTCTTCACCAGTTGCTCTGCTGTAGTGACCTCCAAACTCTGCTAAGAGCGTTAGGAATACCAGAGCCAACTCTGCTCAAAAAATATTTCACATGAAGGGAAACAGGTTCAAATGGAATGAAAAGCAGAGCATCAGCAAATTGCAGCAAAGCACAAGATCTGCCTGTGTTTCCAGAATAATGAATGTATTGACTACCTCAGCTGTGTGTATCTGTGCAGTAGCCAGCCATTTTCAATACTTTTAATGCATAGAGCCATATTTTCTCTCCAGCAGCAGACCAATGCTGTAATCGCTGCATTAAACCCCTCATATTTTCTAATAAAAGAGATCCCCTCCCTGTATAGTTCTGAGGAAGCTCCTCATTGTTTTTTTTCAGTACAGGTAAATTCACCTACATGCACATGGATCCTTATATGACCTCTTACTCCAATGCTCAGTTTCCTGCCCCAGTTTGGACAGCAAATGACAAAGATCTATTTTCCTCCCCCTCCAGACCTAGCTGTATCTCTGACAAAGGCCTGGTGACTGTTGTACTCCAGTATCTTTGAAGGAAGAATTCCTTGTTAATATGGTTGTCTGAAAAAAAGCTCGTGTGTTTTTGGCCAGCTCAGAGGACAAGCAGAAAGGACACACAGATTTCTGGGTGTTGACAGTGACATACCGCAGAGTTTTGCCTTTGCCACTCCTAAATTTATGAGTGGTTTGGAATGAAAGCTATGCTGTGCAATCAGGCTCTTATTTTACGATAAGCAGGTACAGAAAACAGTGTGATTTCCCAATGAGAAAATGGTGGGCACAAGCTTTCTGAGCTGGAAATTGAAAATAAAAAGCATTCCTGTGTGTGTAGTCTGGAACAACATCCATCAGTTTAACTCCAGCAGGAAAATATGATGGTCTCCTGGATGTCTGGAACTGTCTCAAACAATCCACTCTTCCATTAGTGCTAGTGATTTCCTTTCTTTTTCAACACACAGACTCAGTTTTATCAAGCACCAAGGCTCAGTAACAGGACAAAGTTATTCCCTCCTCAACTCCTGCCTCCAAATCAGCCACTGTGGCTGTCACCATGAGCTAACTCTATCAAAAGCATCTTTGGTGATGAAGGGGGAAGAGCTTAGTGGTCCAGCTCAGGTCTTGCCGGGGAATAGCCTATAACAACAAAGAATACGTGTCTGAGGCCAGGCTTGCATTGACCTTCTTGCTGGAAACCCTGTCAAATAGTCTGGTCCAGAAGACTGCACCCCTTTCTTGCCCTTGGAGATTTGTGGCTGTGAGGAGTCTCCCTGGTGTGTGCTCCAGGCTGAACCTGTGTGGATTTGAGGTTTCACTCTCAGCAGCTTGTCAGGCAGGCTGCTCTCACCGGCACAAAGAACTGCTTCTTACAGGAATCTACAAGGCAAATATCTTTTGTCTCCCTTGTTCTGGTAACAAAGGCAACACAAATTACTAGGAAGGCTGAAATGAAAATGGAGAATGAAAATAATTAAACCCCTCTCCCAGCAGCCATGCTGGGCCTGGCTTTCTGCTCTGGCATTATGCAGTTAGTGCCAGCAGGAGCAGAGCTGGCTGTAAGAACGACTCTCTGGGTTATCTTATGTAGTTCTAATGTAGTAAATATTTTTCCTTTTTTCTTCCATGTGCCAGCAAATGGCCCTGTGTATCTGTCCTGTCAGTTCAGCACAGTCTACACAGCGAGCTGCACTCCGGAGCCCCATGCATCTTGTCAGCCCAAAATTAGCCATGGAAATAAACCTTACCAAGCAGGGGGAATGTGCTGGTCCCAGAAAGACAAATATATGCTTTTAGTGGGCCCAAATACTCATTTCTTGCTGCTGGAGAGCTGTTTGGATGTGAAAACACAAAACTTACTGGTGCTGGGATACACCTCGAAGGGAAAAATTCCTGCACATATTTTCTTTGCATTTTTTTTTTAAGGAGTGGGTGTAGCAACCCTGAAAGAGCCAAATATTAGTGCAGATTGGAGACAGGACTCCTGAGGGCAGATACCGTGCGGGATTCCCCACACAGCTCTGCCAAGGCTCTTCATTCCTGACCTGAGCACAGAGGCCTAACTCTGTCTGTGGTCCCTGTGCTTGCTTTCAACAACCTCTGACATCACCTCTGGAGCACCCTGCCAAAAGACCTCTCTCCTGACAAGCAGGATGCTGTAGTCCACCAACCCACATCACTATGAGGATGAAGCCCCCTCTCTTCATCTTCCAACAAACAGAGGGCGAGGCACTTCTCTTGCAACCTCCTTTGCTATCCCAGGTCTGCTTGGGCATGGACAGCTTCTCCCAGCCCAGGACAACTGAAGAGATGCAAGTGGCAGAGGAAGGTGAGTAAAATCTCTCAGCTGGATATGGTTAAAGCCAGATAAGAATCCTGGTCTCCAGAGACGAAAGTTGCTTATATGTGACCACCCTGGAAAACACTACTGTGGGAGGATTTGCAAGCCCTTGGCACTGATTCCACTCTGCTCGCCTTAAGTCTGTGGGACTGCAGCCCTTGCAGGAGCAGAGCTTTACCCTTATGAAGTGTTTCGGTATTTTTGACTGATGAATTTGCACATTATGTATGTGAAGCCATATGTGGCTCTGTCGGAACCGCTCCAGTTTCCCATCCCTTGCAATGTGTTGTGCTGCTTTTAGCACACAGAAACATACGCCTCCTATCACTCATATTGACATCCATCAGTTTGCTTGGACCATTTCTCGACCGCTGGAGGCTGGAGTAGCACTGCTCAAGACAATTGGTTCCTCTTATTTACATCAAGTACAGCTTTCCCCCAAAATGATGAATATGTTCAGAACAGTGGCACATTGGAAGGGAAGCAAGAGTGCATTTTAGGTCAGAAAATCATGGGTATCTTTGCATTTCAATACAGGCATCTTTTAGACCTGCCTACCGTGTTCAGCTTGGACATTACAGGGACTTCTTGCCGTGGAGATGAAGCCTAGAGACCAAAAGCAATGGTTTCTCCGAATTGTCAGTCTGTCTTTGGTGCTGTACTAGGAGCTCTAGTCATAGGAGTCCTAATCCTTCACAAAACACTGGCAGATATTCAGCAGAAAGAAAATCCTTGTCCAGAGCTGTTACAGTCAACGTGCTCAGCATCCTACTCACAAAGGTAAGTTTGGCTCTGCACCCAGCTGTCAAAACAGGCCAGAAGTTCAGATACCGGAGGGAAGGTGCAGGAACAGAAGACAGAGAAGAACAGAAACCTAGAAAGCTACTTATGTTCATTAATAGCTTTCTTTTTTCTCCCCTGTGAATAAAGGCACGGGGAATAATAATGGGCTCTGTGCTTGTTAGCTGCAAAACACTACCATCAAGTTTGCTCCAAAACTCCTATCCTCTGTCATGCAGTATACAAAAGAAAAAGGCAAAGAAATTCAAAGGCAGGAGGGAGTCTAAGTTCAGCTTGTTGAGCAGAGTTTGATACCTCTGAGTGTCATTAATATTTATGTAGGTTGGGAGAATAGAAACTCTGTGCAACAAGTATGGAATATATGTACTCAAAACTCCGCTCGGTGTATAGACACACACACTTCTTCCTCTGTACAAGTTTGTAGCCCTTGATGCCTTACAATTCTTAGCAAATCATTGTGCCTCAGTCAGAGTTACACCTCATTTCCCCCTCCCCATAAATATATTACGATCACATAATGTTTTAATAACTTCACAGGAAAATTGAAAATAAGGCAAAGATGACAACTTCTTTTGGATATAAATTTCAACAGCCTGGGTTTTTCCTTTTTTATGAAGTCATTAAATGCTTCAAATTGAACAAAAGGTAGTCTCACAGCTTTGTTTAGCAGGGAATTGGAAATGCGATCAAGTCTATAATTCTGGAAAAATAAACCTAACTTTGTCAACTAATTTTGCTTTCATTAGGCTCCACAATTCAACAGGCAATGATACCTTTTTAAGGGGATCAGTAGACATGTTGATGAATTCCCAGCCTGACCATTGGCAGTGATTTCATCACATCTCTTTCATTCACAATTACTTTAAGAAAATATGCTCTTTACTGTGATTGATGGGGAAGGAATGAATTGCAGCATATATATACGAGAATGCTCTGAAGAAATAAAGCTGCTATTTCAACTTAGCTTCTTAATGTGATTCTGTTTTTGTTTTAAAATTAGGAACTAAATTTTCACGTGGGCTGAGTTTGACCCTTTTTTGCTGGAACTCAGTTCTTTGTTCAACCTACCTTTCAACCTGCTGACAGCAGCTCTGAACTTTGGGAAATAATGGCTGAACGTGGCATCAGGGCTGAAAACCAGGGGTTAACTTTCATGGTTGGAACAGCCCAAATCAAACCCACCTCATCAGGAGACTCCTCATTCCATTGGCACCCTTAACTCAAGCCCTCTTTGTAGGTTCACCTCCCACAACAACCACTTGTTCTACAGGACAGGCTCAAAGCATTTTTGGAGCAGTTCACAAGGAAGCAGGTGGCATCTTTGGGCTGTGAAGCTTTCCCAGAGCAGTGTGAAAGTCCGTAGCACAAGAGAAGCAGTCAGAAGCAGCAGCTGACAGCCTGGTGAAGATGCTCAGTGTGTGGAATTACAGAAGATGCTCTGCTGGTGGCTAGAAAATTCACATGCTGATTCTTCATGGAAAGAGTTACCGCTTACCTCAATTAAAAAAAAAAGATCCTCTGTGAGGCAGAAAGGCATCATCAAAGTGCTAATTCTTTCTAAGACTGATTTATTATCTGCTGAGCTAATAGATTAACAAAACAAAACATGAACAGTGGGTGTGATATGCTGGAAAGTCACCAACCCAATGAAGATCTACACGTAGTGATAAGAGAGGAAAAAGCCATCGCTTTCTGAGTCAACTCATTTGAACTTGTGCCAGGTGCCACAAAGGAATTGTGAATATCTGGTGCGTGCATAATCCGTATGGGAACACGTGTACATTGGTTACTGTGGGAAGCACAGCAGGTCAGAGTGCAAAGAGAGGAAAAACAATGCCGGAATTGGATAGTACACAGCTGGGAATAGTGAGAACCCTTTGTGTTTGTGTGTGTCTGCACGTGCTGGACATGTACTCACAGGGCGTGTTGTGAAAACGAGCTTCATCTGACAAGCTTTTCATCACTCCCACTGAAGTATGAAAACAGGCCTGGACCCAGGAAATTCCTCATTTTCCACTCAACAGCCCTAGGAGGCAATACCAGAAACACAGGTGAATGGAGAGCTGGTTTGGGATAGCATGAGCAAAATACCAGTCTCTCTGCTTTCACTGTGACTTAGATCCTCAAAACTGTCCGGCCCCTCCTGAAGTCCTTTGCCTTTCCTCTTTCTTACCCTTCAGGGTGGTAGCATCGCCCAAGGGGTGGTCAACAGCTTATTTCAATCAGATGCTCCCTGAAATGTTATGCCAGGGGCTCAGGACCTAAGTCTGAGTAGCTTGAACAGTCCCTCTTGTTGAGTGGCTTCCTGAAGAGCAAGAAGTTTGGTCTTAGACATGGGACTGTGTGACAAAGTCACATCCTGTCAGTAGGAATTATTTCCCTCACACTAAGTTGTGGTCAGCTTTGGGGATACACAGGGGATGTTTAGTGAGGAACATGAGTGAGGAGACATTTCCAAAAGCTCTCCTGCTGGCAGAAAGAAGGCTGCACACAGAACAATTCCTCTTCTACCTTCCAAAATACTGGAACTTGAAAAATTGCCTCTTCTCCTCATCCCCCTTTTGCAATGTCACGTCACCTTCTAGCCAGAGACAGCAGGAACTCCAGACTGTCAGGGGGAATGGACTATTTTAGCAATGTGCCATCATGAGTCTACAATGTCCCAGACCTCCTGTGATGGTCTGGGTGGCCCAGCCCTCCCTGAAGCACTGCTGAGGGGCTCAGCACAACACCCAGCTGGACTCCTTGACACAGCTGTGAGGAAGAGGGAGCTGATCACCACACAGTGCAAAGGAGCCACTGCTGAAATATCTGCCATATTCAGATGCACAAAGCAGCTCTCTCCCAGGCTATTTGTGGATACGTCAGTCTGCTACCCACACACCTTTAACTGCTTTTGAGCAACCTCTGACATTTGTCAGTGAGATGGATACTGGGTCTTTGAGGCCAGAGGAGTATTGTGGTCTGTAAGGCCACATGAATCGTCCCAGAATCAAAGGCATTATCAGGTTGTTTTCTCCTCAACTGCAATCAATAGGGCTTTGGCATGGAAAGAGGTGAGCACCTGCACATGGACACATTGAAAATGCCAACACAATCCCAGGCTTGGGAATTACAGGCTTGCCAGGGCAGAATTATCCATCATGCAGAGAAGCAGATGAAGTCTAGGAAAATAAATCCCTCATTAATCAATAGCTGATCTCTTTAAGCAAATAATTTCGAAATTCAGGATCTGTGCTAGAAGTGGAAGATCCAGTAGGGATTACAGAAGCAGTTTTACAGCACAGAGTGCCACCAACATCAACTTAATTTACTGAGCCTTTAGAAGGAGAAGGGTAAAATTGGACTGTGGTACAAATCATGTTCCTACCATAAGTTTAGTTTGCCAGGCACAAATATCCTCCCAGCCGGGTAGCTTAGTGCTATAAGTTAATGTATGTCAGACTGCCGTAGACCCCCAATTTAAAGTTTCCATTTGACTCAGTGGGAATTAATTGTTGGGTTCTGGCTTCCTCTGTTTTCTTTTTTAATGTCAAACACCCATCCAGCAAGAGCTGCAAATAATACCCTCCTAAGGGTAAATTGTGAGCTCATTGCTCGTTTAAGTCACATTGAGTGAGAATACTCCCTGGCTGTGCTCTGTGAATCAAAGACAGAGCATGTGCAATCATCTGAAGCAGCAGCAACAGCAGCTGCATTTCCCAGGAACCTTTGGGAAACCTGACACAATTACTGATCAATACCCTCTCCAGTTAACTGATGAGCTACAGAGCCAAAAGGGAAAAAAAAGAAAAAAGAAAAGAAACAGGCTATCAATAAATAATCTTAGTTAGGAAACTGAGGTCTGAGGAGAAGTGCTTGAAGTTCAAGGGATGATGACCACACCTGGGAAGAAAAATGAGGGGCATTCACAGATATATGTGTCTTTTGAAGATACTGGCCATGGAAGAAACTGAATAAGATGCGATGGTGAACCCTGGAGAGAATGAAACCATTGCATCCTCAAGAAAACGTGCTCATTGCTATGAAATTGCTTCCCAAGACTCTCATCCTGACCCCTGTGTGTAGATTGATACACAAAGTTCTTTTCTACATTGAACCACTTCCAGATCCACTTCACCATGTCCAGGTAATGAGCCAAGTGTAAAACTTTGAAGAGGTCATAGAACAGAGCAAGCAGCAGCAAGAGGCCACAGCACAAAGCCAAAGAAGATCCTGGCCACTGTCTTCTGGCAGTGACAGCTGTAGCCTGTCACTGGCTGCTGCTTTTCATCCTTGCTCTGTCCAGACATCTGCAGATATACCACTCATCACCCATGAAACACCCATGAGGACCAGATCACCCTGTAGAAGAGCTGAGCACAGAGTTCACCTCATCCCAACTATGGAGAGAATTGGAGCCCATAAATTAGCCAGACATGTCTGTCTCTCTGAGTCTGAAACTCAGACTGGAGCTCTGCTCCTCACTCTGCTGTGTGTTTGTTCCATCACTGTGGCTTCAAGACACTTCACTGCATATGCCACTGTTTCACCCCTCAGAAAACAGGGCAATCTTTGTCCTGACTTGTGTCTTATTGGTATCAGGAGGCTTCAAAACTGACAGCCAGGATAAAGGTGTTGAGAGGGTCTCTGAGCCTGTTGTTTTTATTGAACACATGGGAAAGGCTGTTTTATCAGCTGTCACCTGTGCTAAAGACAACACCCTCTTGTCCTTCGGCAAAGGAGCTGCTGTGCTTCTGTGGGTAATCCTGACCTTTTAAGAGCCATTTCTGAGCCACTGGTTCAGCTGCATCTGTCTGTGGGTTGGGGGCAGGAACAGATGCAGTGCTTTAGCTGGTTAATCCCTGAATGCTGTGTCTGTGGTGAGGGGTTGCGAATCCCCTCATCAGTGCTGAGTTTAGGGAGCAGCCCCAGCAGACGCTCCGTGGTTTCTAAAGGCAGGGAAATACGTGTGTGCCCGTGTGTGCCCGTGTGTGCCCATGTGTGCACATGTGTGCACGTGTGTGTGCGTGCAGAAATAGGGAAGGGGGAACAAGGGCACCCCTTTGAAACTCCTTCTTGTTCTTCCCTTTGATGTGATGGCAGGGATGGTGCTCACACACACAACTTCTTTGCTTTGATAAATCCATGCCTCACAGGCAAGATTTCAAAGAGAATTTTCAAGCACCTTCCCTCCCCTCTCCTGAGGAGTTTGAGCTGGGAAGGGGGGAAGCCGGGTGGAAGTGGAGGAGTTGAGCATCAGCTGTGGAGGCACAGATGTGATAACCATCAGCAGCACCAAAATCACTTTTGGCACAGGCTCAGTGGAAGGACAGGCTCTCACCTCACTTCTGTCTTCCAGGCTGGTGGAGGGTGCTGTGCCTTTGCAGCAGGATTGCCATATGTACGGATGAAAGTGGGAGTGGGGGGCCACCAAATATCATTCCCAGCACTCTGGGAGTTTGTTGCCAAGGTCCATTTGTTGGGTTCTGACTTTTTGGTTCATAGAACAAAAATCCACTGCAATTTCTATTGACTCACCTTATCACTCGGAGCCTGTAAATGACGCTGTTGTCTCTTGCCTTGGGAGCAGTGCAGTTTAGCAGAAACCATGAAAGGATCCCCGTGTCCCTGCATATGGGGAGAAGGAGGCTTCCCTCAATCCTCAGCCAAAAAATGAGATGCTGTCTGGAGTCAGAATAGGCTTTGGAGATTATGATTCAGAAGGAGTCTAATGTAGGAGCCAGTGGCCTCACAGCAGAAATGTGGCTTAAGAGTTTTAGTGGGGAAAAAAATGACACATGCAGGAAGAGACTGTAATCTCTAAAACTTTTGCAGGGTGAAAATTCAGTCCTATTAATGAATTTCATCATCACCTCCAGTGAAAAGAGGCTTGTTTGCCCCTTTTGGTCTAACAGCCTCACTGAAGTGGGAGCATGTCTGGCAGGGATCAGCCGGGTGTGGTTCTGTGCTCCCGTCCCCAGCAGACACACAGGAAATCCTTCCCCAAGAAACACAGGAGTCTGCACCCACTCAGCAGTGCTGAAATATGCCTTCACATGCCTGGTGTACTCATGGTGGCTCCTAGAGAGGAATCAAGGGAAAGAGGATCCTTGGGAGCCTACCTTTAATGCACACGGAGGTACTGATCCATATGTGGGCAAGATTAAATCATCAAACATCATGAAATATCATAAGAACAGATTTGCTTTTGCTCTGGGAATTTTACCAGCTCTGCCCAACCCTTCTCAAGGGTGATGCAGGTAGCACATATAGAATTGAGCACACCTCTTCCACACAGAACGCCTTTTCTGCCGGAATATGCAGCAGAGGTTAACTTAACAAACACGGCAGCTCCAAAACCTGCTGCTTTGTTACAGGAAATTCAGAATGGACAGATGAGGAAATGGGTAGATCACATGGATTCAGTGACACTGTATGAAAAATTTTGTAAAGTTCCTTTTACTCATGATGCCTTAGGTTTTAACTTTTCTATTTTCAAATTCTGTACTGCTTAGAGTGTAACTCTGAAGTTCCTTGTAGCCTGTAATTCCCGCTCTCTCGTACTGGGTAGACATAACAAAGCCTCTCCAGGCTTTGCCTTCAAGGACAACCAGGCTGTTTTTAGGCCCAAAATGTGTAAACTAAAGATTCTAAGGGGGGCAAGCTGAGGGGCGTTACATCGCTAAAACTGGGGCTTTAATTGGAGAATTAACCCTGATATGCAAATGGTCCAAACCTATAAAAGTGTGAAGAACTCGTGACCTGTCGTCCATCTTGGGGTCCAATTTTTGGAAGCAGCCTCTGGCTCCCCCAGGGTGTACCCTGAAGGCCCTTCAAATAAATACCTGTCTTTATTCCCTTACTCTTGTCTAGTCTTTGTTTCTAGGTGGCTGGAGGAGGCATCACTCAAAACTTCCAGTTCTTGATTTCTCATGTTACATTTTCCCTGAAATTATGCATTTTGATGACAGTCCAAACAAAAATCGACTTTTTCCCCAAGAAAGTCCTAACAATGTGATTTTTTTAGGGTCTTTTTTTATTTTTTAATGTGATAGTAAATTACCTTCAAAAAATCATTTCAGTTTTTATTTTGGGAAGGGAGGGAATTGAGTAATTTTATCATGACAAAGTTAAGAGTAATTTGTAAGTCACTATCAAGTGTAGAACAAAACCCTTTTTTTTCCCCATGTGAAACATTGCTTTCCTGATCTTCCCACAAATCTCTTTTATTTTTCTTTGCACATTTTTTTTAACCACACTTTACCCAACCTACTTGCATACAGATGAGCAAAATAGTTCCTACCATACTATTCACATGCATCTATCTAACCTCAGACTTCTGTCAGGTATACAAAAAAAAAAAAAAAAAGTCAATTATTTTATTTCTAATGGATTAACAACCTATCCATTTCATTTTATATTGAGGGATTTGGATTTATTTACAGAGACAGTGGAATATTTGGCTGAATTAACAGTTTTTGCCTGCTTTATGGTGAAAAGCAGAAACCCCCTCCTATTTCACCTTTTATGTGTATTATAAATCAGCTTAAGTTCATAAGGAATTCTATGATTTTCTTCTCTAATATACTCACAGAGCAGCATAAAGGGTTTTAGCCTGAATTGGAAAATGGAAGTAGTCACTATATACCACATATAGCCAACAAGCAAAAAGATATCAATGTGTTCTTGTAGCAGCAACATATGGTTTCCAAAAAAATCCATCCTTAAATATACATTGATTTTTCTGAGATGGGAAACTCAGAGTGAAAAACCTGTAGGAGATAGGGTGGTGGACATCAACTCAAATATTATGATCTGCTGAATCAAATCTGAATTTTAGATTGATCTCACAAGCAGCAGATTCTTGCCTGAACTTCTGTAGTGATTTGAAAAAGATGGTGTTAGGGAGATTTGCATATTATTACAGAGGTACGGAGCCAAATTACCTCTGTCAGGATGAGACAGAATTTCTCCTCTGACTGCAGTGCCACAAGGCATCCTGAGAGCCCTGGTATGAGAGATTGTGTTGGGATAAGGAGTTCAAAAGCCAGAAAGTACCTGAAATAAGCCAAAATGAAACATGCTGATACTTCCTAATAGAAATTAGTGACCTTATTATTTTGCCTAAGTTGTCTGTTTTGCATCAACCTGCTCATAACCAAATGTTGTAATGTCAGAAATTCACATGGGGTTGCAGCTTGCATTTCCCATTAGCTCTAGCAACAAGCTATTTATGTAGGACTTGTCATTGTTCTGTTAGAGTGTCTCCTAAACTTTAATTAATCTGTCCTTTCAACACCCCTGCAGCCCTGTAAAGTGAGGATACAGCTGGTATTCCTTTTTGCATGATTAAACGCCTTGCCCAGGGTCACCCCAGGAGTATGAGACAGAGCCAGAAACACAGCCTCGCTCTTCTTAATCTCAAAGGGCTATCCTTCTTCAAATCTCTGCCTTTGACGGATCTTGGCAGAGGTTCAGTCAAGTCTCATCCTAAATTCCTTCAACACTTGGTTCACATTCACTAAGAGCTGAGCTCCAGGGGCGTATGATATTGAGCCAGCCTGGCTTCTGCCTGTGTTCTTGGCCAATTCGGCTGAGGGTGCCATATCTGAGTCAAGCCAAGGCTTTGAATTTTTTGAAATTCATCCACTGCTCATCCTTACAGCTCACACCTCCAGACAAAGGGAAGCAACTGCTTTTCTGGTACAACTAGAAGGAAAAGGAACTTCTCTTTCTGCATGTATTCAATCTTATTTAACTCCCCTTCTCTCTCTTCTTACAGAATTTATAGTGTATATGTAAGCTATAAAAAGCAATGAGATGCAATTTATGCAAGTAGCGTGCTAGTGCACCATAAGTTCCTGTCCCTTCCATGAATTAGGCTGGGATAAATTTTTATGTTTGGGTTTCATGCTGATATGTCTTCAGGTGGCTAATACAGCAAGTGCCAGCTGGAGGACACTAAAAGTATCAGCCTTGCAAATCAAGGTCAACTACCCATATAAATACCTGGCCGAAATATTGCCAAATGGCAGAGTCACTGTTCTGTCTTGCCCACAGGAAAGTGCATCTATGGCCATTTGTTCCTTTCCTGGCACTCTCTGGTGCAACACATCTGTTGCTTCAGCTGCTATCAGAGCCTTTGGCAACTCCCTGCCCCTCTCTGGTCCTTGCCAGCCTGTTTTGCTTGGTGATTTGCAACCCACATCCTTTCAGTTTGAAGCTATGGCTAATGAAACAGGTGGCTGACATTATTAAGAGCACTTGCTGTTCACTCCTTCTTGATCCACCACTTCTTGCAAGGTGCCAGTGCCATTTCTTCCTTCCACTGTATCCATCGTGGGCACAACTGCCAATGCTGCCACTTTTCCAACAGTCCTGCCATTCCTTCAAAGGGAATGAATAGGCTGCTGTCAACCCATCCAGAATCCTCTTCCCACAAGCAGAATACCCTCCCAGCCCAGCAATTCTTAATCCAAATTCTGCCATCCATGGGGAAGGGAAAGAACAGGTGGACAGATGGGGAGGGCTGGAAAGTATGGACAGTGACAATGCCACAGCCACAGGAGATCTGTTACAGCAAGACCTCCTCTATGGCAGAACGGCTGGAGCAGAGCTGGAAATGCTAGAAGGAAGAGCTGACCTGTGGGATTGGTGGCCTGGCAGAGCTGGCCCCATTCCTTGCTGCTTTTCCATTCCCTATTTCAGTTCTCGCCTCAAGTGACCAGCAAAAAGTTTGGTCTTGGGAGTTTCAGTCCGAGCAGGACTTTAGGAGAAAGCACAAAGAACTTTCAGCAACCACTCATGAGCATCCTCATTCCTGCAGAGCATGGCACAGACTGAGCTTCCCTGAGAGCAATCCACCCACCCGGAGATGAAGTCAAATGGAAGGACCACATGGTACTGTGCCACCAGGCAGCTCTCAAAGGTATCCTTATCCTTCAGCATCAAACCCTGCCAACTGGCCCACCGGCCTCACTGAAAGGCTTCTTGCCACCAGTTCCCCAAAAAGTCAGACTTCCTTTTCTGCTTTAGTAAGCTGTACTTTGGTCCGCTCAAGGGAAAACCTTTGAGAGAACGTTTCAGACTCCTCTTTGACTACTGAGGAGATCAACCAGCTGTTGGGATCAAGGCTGATTTTGAAAAAGCAAGAAGAAATAATTTGTGTATATTTTAGCACAGCATAGATACGTCTTCCTCTCCTGCCCTACAACAGAATTTCCACCGTCCTCAGTGAAAATACCTTGGTATCAATGAAGTATATTAAATATTGCTATAACAAACAACAATCATTATGTTTCTTGGGGCTCCCCCAGTCACTGCTCACTGTACAACAGTAGTAGAACAGCAAAATAAGATTACAGCTTTATAATAAAAGAACACATTCTGCATGGTAATTTACCCCTTCAGGAGACATCTTCTCAAATTCATTAGATTACAACACTGATTTTCTACAGCTCTTTGAGGAACACAATGTTGAATATTATATGCTGCTCTCAAGTCCTCTCGAGAGTAGACATCACTCTCATATCCATCAGTGGGCCTCACACAAATATAGGTATGAAATTCAACAAGATTCATCTTCCCCAAAGGCCTCTCCTGGGTAAAAGAGCAGATTCAGAGATACCTTAAGCTCTTCTCTCTTTGCACTGAAACATCTTGCTATCAAAGACAGCCTGGGTAAGTTTTATAGAACCTGCTGTAAACAAAGTTTATTGGCTATGGAAACATCCTGCATTGTCTCTCGTTCAAGTGTTGTAAATTTGTTCTTTTAGTGACCTCAAAAATTTACTTGAATAACCTTTTCCTGTGATCTGAATTAGTATTTGATCTTTTCTGTGATAGCTGGTGTGGAAGTGTTGTGATAACGAAAGCTTTCACTTGAAGGAAAGCTCCAAGAAAGGCTCTTCTCAAGTCGTATGTCACTGCAAAACACAAACAGTGTTTTCATGACCACAATTTTCTTTGCTCAAACTCTTATGTAGCCTCAGATCCTTGAAAATTCTCTCTTTTCTTTGTATGCAAGGGAAGTTTTGCAAGGGAAATGCAAACCATTGTAAAATACATAAAACAACCCTGGAGGAACTTCAGAAGTCCAAATATTTCGCTTTTCTCCTTTATTTACATTCCATTTGCTTGTTTGCTTTTTTTTTTAAAAAGAAAATTTCTTTGCATTCTGTGTTGGAATAATATTTTCTGAGGAACCACATAATCATTCCTTTTCACAAACAATGTGGTTAAGGAATAAAAAGTAATTTAAGAAGGCTCTTAAAATAATCTTGCATGGCAAATCCCTTTGTTTATGAGGATTAAAGAACACATGATAATTCTTTAAGCTCATTGTCTTGGTGATATTAAAGACATATTCATGGACTCACTGTAAGTCATTCTTAGCATTGAATACACCCAAGGAAAAAAGATTCTTTGTATAAATTCGAATAGATCCTGTGCCACCTGGGCATAACCTCTTTCCCTATTGACAAGTCAGAGTCAGGGCGAGTTGAAGAATCTACCTGTAGATAAGAAAAGATGGTTTCCAACATGCATCCTATCAGATTTTATAGGGTTCCCACAAGAAAACCCAGTAGTTCTGGACCATCAGTTAAGTTTCCCTATCATATATGAGATGAAGGTGTTCAAGGCCAGGCTGGAGGGGGCTTTGAGCAAACTAGTCTAGCAGAAGCTGTCCCTGCCCATGGCAGGGGGAAGGAACTAAATGGTCTTTAAGGTCCCTTCCCACCCAAACCGTTCTGTGATCCTGTGGTAGTTCTGCACTAAGGTTGATGGTTGTCTCTCAAATTATGAAGTCCAAGAGCAGGGAACCTGGAAGAAAAGATTTCTGAGGGAAGAGGAGGAGGCACTTGACAAAGCCAGACAAATTACCTGGTACTCATCACACCACTGATGCTGGCGAGAGCCAGTCAAGCTGCAGAGAGAGATTCTTATCTGTGTTGATTTTATTTCTTCATATTCCCTATATGAAATGCACCTGTTGTCCACTTAAGCTCCATCCACGAAAAAGATTAAGCAGCACTTTTAGCCAGTAGCACCACAGCACTGCCAGTCTCTGTGGCTATGTCTGTCACTGTTTGCAAAGGACCAGGGAAGTCAGGAAGCTCTAAGCCGCTGACAAATGATTTCACCCCAAAAATGGTGTTGGTATTAAGCTTTTAAAGGCTGGTAAATCTTCTGCTCTATTAAACCCAAACCCATAGAACTCATTAATTGGTGTCTTTCTTACAGTGAAGCACTGGTTCTAATTTGGCATATATTTTATGCATCACTCTACCCCTTGGTTCATACAAATGATCCAAATTCTCCTCGCCTCGCTGGTTGAGGCCACTTTCCAAATGCCTGTCCATAATCTTAGATGAAAAATTATAGCCCTGGAAAGGTGATGTGTCAGAGGAGTGTGAGATGCACCAACACACATGCAGATACAAGGCAACAATCTGCTGAATTAAAATTACAAAAAGAGGAAATGATGAACCATCTCGTTAACTCAACTTGTCGCTCTGATGGCCGCACTCCATGTAAATAAATAGGGAATGGGAGAAAAAAAAGAGCATTATTACAGCACAGCTAAAACAAGAAAGTACTCGGGTCATCACCCGCTCTAAGCGACATCAGTAATGATATAGCTTTAACCTCATGATGATTTCGTCACCCTGGCCTGGCCATGGCTTTTCTAATGTGTGATCAGATCCTGTGAGAGCCTGGGCACTGCTAGGGAAGGTCTCAGCACACCCAGTTCCTCTGGCTGTATTGATAGTTCAACGAATTCATCTAGACAATGTTCAGTTCTTAACAGACCCCACACTGATCTCTGAGCATTTCCTTTTTCTAAAGCTCAAAGCCATATATGTTCTGTAGGGGACTTTTTTTGTCTTTAAGATTGTCTCCAAATATTGAACGACTTTGCAACACAGAGACTTTTCTACGTATTTTTAATCAGTTAGTTAAATACAGAAGCAAGGTGAAATTCCAAGGTGCACCAAAAGTGAAGGCAGCTGTTCAATACCAGCAGCTCAAAATGATGAATACCATACTTCTATCTGGAACACAGAAAGCAGCTTCACACTTTAATAAAGCCCCTAGGAAAACTAAAACGAAAAATCTAGCCACATTGCTACGCCAAAAACAATTTAATGGGTTTCGAAATTATGTCTGATCTCATGTTAAACAAGGTCCTCAGTAAATCACCAGGAAAGAGTCCTCTGATGAAAGGGCCAGCATTCCGTGGGAGGCACAGCGAGGCTACCAGCTCCTGGGGCTCAACGTGGCACCTCTTATTGGATAAAATCTACAAGCCCAAGGTTCCTTGCTTAGCTCCAGACTAGCTGATTCTACTCTCTACTCCTAATTACACCTTAACATACTTTTGGTTACAGGGTAGGCTTTTTTCCTATCCCACCTTTCTTGCACACTCTAAAGCAATGACAATGCCTTCTAGCACCCATCCAGCAGCTTCATACACAGGTGTATATGGTTATGCCCATATCTACATCTACCTATCAACATAGTTCTATTTACAACCACAGCTGGTCCAGGACCTCTCTTGTGATTCACAATGTTGTGCTGAGGGGTTGTGCCCCTTTTTCCTATGGACACAGGGCTTTGTCCCAAACCCTTCTCTCTCAGGCTGGGAGGGCTGGCAGCTGAAGTTAATGCAAAGTCTTGGGGATTTACACCTGAATATTTCATAGAGCCATAATCTGCACAAGACTGATGACAATTTGGGAAAATGATAGTAAAACACTGGCAGCAACAATTATAGTAGCAATAACAATAAATGTTTTCCCGTTTATCCTTCCCTTCGTTGCTGAAAATGTGATTGGAAAGGAAGGCATTGCAAGAGCTCTGAATGACCCACTTTGAATTTTCCCATCAACTTCTATTTCTGCAAATTTTCTTCTGCACATCAGCTGCATAGAGAGGGCTGGAGCACTGTGTGAAAGACTGGTCTCATGGGCTACCCTGGCAAAGTGCGTGCTAAAGCCTCTCCAACAATGTTGTTCTCAAGTGGTTTCCTCATTTTCTGGACTTCAGAGGTCCCAGTTATTTCAATCACGGATAACAGGATCCACTTATCCAGATGCCTGTATAAGCTCTCAGAAACTGGAGGCTTTTTTGTCTTTTGTTTGTCTGTTCTTTTATATCTACAGCATTTCCCTCAGTGTGCTCTACTATCAGGCCCTTCACTATGATACAGGAGAGCAAAGCTTGTCCCTACAGACTGCACTCAATTTGAATGACAACAGCCAAATTTGATAGCCACATACTGCAAGCTCTCAGCCATCAGGGTAGTTTCAAAAGAAACATGGCAATTTGTTATATTTTTAATCTAGTTTGTGTTCTTCTTTTTCTATCAGACGCTTGGGGAGCGCTGATGGAGATGGGAGGGACTTGCTGGCAAAAGAACAGATTCCCCTCTGCTGAGCTTTTCATGGGACACCCTTCCCTTTTCGGCTGAGGGTGAAAGAGCAGAGGAGGCTGCTGTCCTTCTAAAGTTCTTTATTCCACAGTCTCATAGTTTTCCAAAGGTAGAGTTAAAAGGGGATACATGATAGGCCCAAGCCGTAACAGCAGCGGCAGCAGCAGCAGGCAAACAGCAAGTGAAAAACAGCTTCTTCTTCCCCCCTAAACTTACAGAAGTGTGGATTATATTTGTTAATTGACCAATGAGATTGACACACGATTCTAGTTTTTCTTTTTTCAACCTATCCTGGTCTAATTCTAACAGTCATAAATCTTACATAGGTATTACACAGATTTGCGTATATAATTTTTATCAGCTCTTATTGTTTATGTGAACACTGTAAAAAATGTGAACAGTATAGTTCTATCTATGTTTTGTCTAAAGTAAAGAAATTCTGGGAAAAGGTAACACTGCTGCAGTAAGAACTGTGTTTAAGGTCTCTTTGCTGCAGCTTTTCAATGTTTAAAGTACTTAGCACATATTTCTACTAAAAGTTAAAAATCTATATTTCTATTTCATTTTGGTGTGACTTCATGTATCTCAGCTTATCCAAAGGTTTTAATTCAACCCCTGTGCTTTGGCTTTCCTCTGGGCCTGGGTCCAGAGGAGTTCTCACTCCAACAGCCCTCAAAAACTCAGATCAGGGCACAGAATAGGCTGGTCCCTGAGATGTGTATGAGCATCCACCCTTTTCAGGTCTAAGTGTCCATGCTGCTAATAAGGTTTGAATTGAAATCCACTTCCAGCCACCAGCTGTAAGACTCCAACTGGACCCAGATCAATATGATCAAAGACACTCTGTGGATGTTACTCAGAGCATACCCCAGACCTAAGCATAGCACTCATTTAAAGCACATTCTCACTGGGATGCTGCTGATTTGGTAAACCTCACTTTTCTCTAATCCTAACTCCTAAAAACTTGCTCTTCATGCCTGCAGCTGCTCAGTGCTCTGGGTTGCTCGTGCTTTTCCCTATCCACAGCCAGATGGAAGCAGGCTGGAGGAGGCCAGGTGGCATGTAGAGAAATGAATTTTCGTCCCCTACACTACGAGGAGGAGTTGTCCTCTGTCACCTCCCAGTTTCATCCAGCTCTTCTGTTTGCCACCTTCTTCTCCACCCTCCCTCACCCACTCATCAGCAGTAGCAGCTCTCCTGCCCGGCAGGTACAGGTTCTGTTCTCTGTGCTAAAAAAGGGTCCCAGAACCCCCTCTGAGGTATTTACCACCTTTTGATGCAGTTTTACACCAGGGGATATGCTCTCATCATCTCTTCTTGATGTCTCTTACTGTCCACAGTGTAGGATCTGAGGGGCATGAAGGGTAGGAAGGAGAACAGTTGTGGAAGTGATATTTCCTATTCATATCCCTTTCTGTGTCATGACACTTCCATCCCCTGGAGCATTTAATCATAGGGCTTTAACTTTCCTCCCAGCACACAGGGGAGGGGGAAAGTCCCTGGCTAAACTCAGAATGCCATTTTTTGGCAATTTATGAACAAACAAGCTTCCCATCAAACCAATCCTTAGAAATGTCACTCCAGGCTGGCACTAAGCAGAGATTAAACGATGGATTTTCAACTTTCCTTTTTTTATTTGATGTTTTGAATTTCACTGTTCCTCTCTTTCATTAAAAATGAAATAGAGGGGGAAAAAATCCAGAATAAAATAGAATCCTTTTACATCTAAAAGTCAAGATAATTATCTCTTATATCCAACCCACTCCTCCAAGACTCTGAATGAAGCCATCATTAAAATCTGTGTCCATCTGGTGACTTTTCCACAGCTAATTAGGTGAAGAAGCCAGTTAACAGATATGTTCTGCTGAAATATTTCTCTCTCTCTCTCCATCTTTTTAAAAACTTCCAGACGTGTCCTATGTACAACCTGGATGCTGCTTGTTCATCCCTCAGGGTCTAGGAAAACATGAGGAGAGACAGGATGGGAGATGGGTGCTTGGTGAGATGCTCACCAAGGCCCTTTCATGGCATTGGGGCTAGGAAAAAAAGAGGAAGTGGACACAGGAGGCAGCAGGTTTGACTTGTGCTGTGCAGGAAACCCTTTGGGGAGCTGGTTGGATGTTTTGCTGGCAGTGTTTCAGTGCATTTCTGCGTGGGGCTTCTTTTAATACTGTGATTTTCTCCCTGTGGTTTGTCAGGCACTCAGCCAGCCTACTAAAGACTCTCTACCAGATCCCCATCTGCTGCATTTATCAGAGCTTGTCACCCTAACACCTAGGGGCTGCAAGGTATTGATTCCTCCTGCGTCCAGATGGATGGTTCGCAGGATACCCCCTCCTCCCCCTGACCCCGCACCAGATCCTACTGTTGGCACTTTGAGGACTGCCAATTTTTAGATAGCCCCAAACTCACAAGAAGGCTCCTGTGGGAACCCTCCAAAACTGAATATGGTTCATACTGACTGATATAAATGTGGGTGAAGGAGTGTGCAAGGTGCACTGACCTCATTCCTGGTTCAGTGCCGGAGGCAGCACCAGTCTTCAAGTGCTGAAACCTTCTCTAGGGTCATGGGAGAAATATTCAGCCTTATGAGAGCTTGGATCAGCCTTTAATAAGAAATATTCAGCCTTACACCTTATGAGAGCTTGGATCTCATGTCAAGGACAGTGGGCAAGGGTCTGAGTGTGGCAGCTGAGGGCATAAATCCCTTAGTGATTCTGGCAGCAGGCACCCAGAAGGTCTGGCCAGTTACACACATCGCCCAGGGTCAAGGACAGCTGACTGATGGACTTTCAGAGCTCACTGTCCAGTCTCTCGCTTACTCACCCAAATTATTTTTCCCTTTGCAAGTGTAGCTGGCAGAAGCCTATGCCCTTTCCACAGAGACCCCAGGGCTCACAGCCCCACAGCTCATAGCAGGATACACAGAACTCTGGTTTGGGGAATTGCTGGCAATGCCATCTCCTCTGTGTGTGTAACACAATTCCGTGACTACATGCACATCCATCACAGGAGTGGGAAAGGTCCTTGGGATTTTGGATGGCTTTTCTAATGTGCTACGTGGTCCCTCCCAGCTGAATAGTTGGGCTGCACTGCTTTGGGGCTCAGCAGTCTCTATTCAGCTATGCTGTTTGGGAATATAAACCCCTGAGAGCACAAACCCTGCCTTGTTCATTCCCTCTCTCTGGAAAGTGTCTGCCTCAGTTCGGCACAATTACATTAATGTGGTTATAATTCTAGAGGGATTGTAACAAGTGAGTAATAGAGTAACTTCCCAATCTTCTCTTGTCAGAAATAAAGACAACCTTCAGTCCAGGATCCAAAATAAAAATGAGTTTATTAACAAAAAAACTTGAGGTCACGCCTCGCGACAAGAACAGAACAAAAAGAAAACCGGGTTACCAGGATTGGAGATCCTAGTTGCCAGCACGACACAGACCCCTGCGGCAGAGGGCTGCAGTGTTGGAGCGAAGCTGCAGGTAATCCACAACCTCAGAAATTATTATGTCACAAGACCAAGGCCTTTCTCCAACACGGGCTTTCCTCTACACTATCCCACAGAGAAAAAGAGCGCTCTGATCCTGGGACAGGGCTTTTTATGGTCTACTTTCCCCACCCAGGAACGCCCCCGCCTGCCCCCTGTCTGGCCCCCATGGTCCCAGATAATTGGTGGAACTTAAGAGTGAGGTCATTCCTTCCCACCAATGGCTCAGTTGTTATCTAGGATAGGTTTTATGGCGGGAAGGAGCCTCATTGGTATTCAGGATTACCATGGAGCCCAGTGACAGAGGAGCAGTGAGGTACTATTTTTAGAAAATGGAAGTTTGGAAGCCTCAGTTAGCTGGAGAGCCTTAGGTCTTTTTCATGAGTTAAAACAAGTTCAAACATACATTTAAAACATCTAATCAATACAAAAATTCACCTTCCAACTAAGGAGAACACAGATATACAGGTGAAGTGCAGAACAATTATGATTTTCAACTGTTTAAAGGGGAATCTAAAAGCATAACTTTAAATCATCAACAGGGGACCAGGAACAACTTGAAAATGCATAAAAGCAACTAGAACCTTTCAAATTTATTAACCTTAACAATTAAAACTTGGAACTTTGATTAACTTTACTAATTTTATGATAGGGGTTTAAATGGGCAAAAGTCAATTAACTAACTTCATTTATAACATCTCTCAAAGACAAGTAACAGACCACAAGGACTCCGGCTCAAGGGAAGCAGGACACACTGACCCAAAAGGTCTTGGCTGATTTTAATTTCTTTGATTGAGTTCATGAAAAGAGAAAATTACTGGAAGGATTTTCATTGTCATTTACTTCTAAATTTTGGGGTTAAATGTTAAGAGAGCCCAGAAGGGTTAATGTTCACCAGACTTCATCTCTAGCCAGTGATTCCCTGCTGCTCCTACATTTACATCATGCAATTGTCATTATCGCTAGAGATGAGAAAACTTGATAAAAGGAGTTCTCTGTGGACAATGGACAGAAATAGAGCTGGGGAAAGAATTGTAGCAAGGGAGGGATTGCAGGCCATAAATATATCACACTTTTTAAATACAGCCATAACTCGCTACAGTGTCATCTGAACTACTGTACATCCTGGTTTGTGCTCCACCGTTCATGAGCAGCATAGGAAGAGCTGTACAATTCAAACATACAAAGAGAATGAACAAAGACTGTTTTCTTTAATGTTACTGCAGTTTTCAGGAACACTGGGTTTCTTCAAGGCCATGCAAGGAAGGTGCTGAGCCAATTAAGATATTTTTCATATCTCGTGATAAGTTCACTGTATTGGAGTTAACTCTTCCTTGTACATCTTCATCAAGAATGCAATATCCCTTATACCAATTTAATTTTACATTGCCAGCAAGATAAAGGCAATTTATAAGTTTCAATGAGGGCAGACTGGCTGGGCTCCAATCCAATCCAGGGAGTGTAACGTTTGCTGGGGAATTGCTCAAGACCTTAATGTCTGGCATATGGTGAGCTGCTTTCATTTCTGACCTGTGCAATTAAGGTCAGTGGCAAAAATTACATTAAAAAAGTTCTTTATTAATCATGTTCTATCTAGGGCAGATGATGACAACCTCTAAGCACAGAGACCCAGCAACCACAAAGCAAAATACTGTGAATCTCGAAAACCCCTCATTAACAAAGCTTTGCAGGACATTTTCTTCGGTTGTTTGCCCATGGCTTTGTAACAATAAAAAGTAGTGGTCACATCTTGGGGGGAACAACATGCAATCAGCGCTAGCTGGTGATATTCATTCAAAGTGTGGTAGATTTCAGAGGCACCTGGCAAGAGAAATCCATGGGGACTTCTTATGCCTCTCTACTCTACTGAAGAACAGATTCTCCAAGCGGGCACTAATTTCTGAAATGGCTCTGCGTTTCTCTTCACAGATATGCCTGCCCTAAAGACCAGCTGATCTCCCTTTTGACGTGCTGTGAAAATGGTCTCTGGAAGCTTGTGGCTAGCAAAACCTTCATTTTCCTGAAACTCAGCTCTCCACTTTCCCCAATGAGATGCAAATAAAAGTAAATTCACAATGCACCATGAATTTGCATGATGTAGTTAGGAGAAGGAAGCCACCCATTCTTGCCCCAAAGGAATACCTCCACATCACAGTCTTCTTCTGGACCTAATCCAAAGCCCACTTAGTGCCTCAGACATTGGTTTAATCAATTTTTCCTTGGATTTTGTCCTATTCTGTCATGACATATCCCCTGACCTTGCAACGTGAACACTTGCGGCAGAGGCCTGTAGAGCTACTGACCCATTTGAACTGATCAACTGAGACTCTTCAAATCATCACGTTTCATCCTCTCATGGGTGAGGCTGATTGTTTCAGATTTTTGCTATTGATGCAGTGATGTTGGCACCCACAGTGTCACCAGTTCACACCCAGTGTCTGGAAGAGAAGGAGTGACCACAGGAGGAACAGCCTGAAAGCCCCATTGAGCAGTGCCCCACTGATGATCCCGACCCACAAAAGGAAGGCAATGTCAGAGTCAATAGAAACAGGGAGATGCTGGGTCTGAAATATGAAGTAGCACAAAAAAACTCAACACATTGAAAATTAAATGAAAAATAGAGGAATCCAGGCAAAGATGAATTTATAATTTCTATCAAGAGAAATGTGTAAATGAGGGAAAGACTATCTGAGCCCACATATCTTTATTCCAGCATTCACAAGCATCTGCATTAGGCACTAAGAATAGCAATACTATCTCATCTCCCTTCTCTTTGTTGTACATTACTAATGTTAAAAGAAAGGAAAAATAATGAAAACAAGGTGTTCCTGTCCCTATTGTTCATTAAAACATAAAAAAGATTCAATTGAAAAAGAAAACAATGGCCAAAAAGTTCTGTTTTACAGTCAAATATCTTCACAATCTCAATTAATAAAATGAAGAGTAAAGCAGGATTTCACCAAAGCTGGCCAACCATCAGGAAGCCATTCTGGCAAGATTCTCCCTGAAAATACCAAAAATCTGGTTTGGTTTTGTGGTTTAGTTTCTTGCCTTTTTTTTTCCCCCCTACATTCCTCCTACCGTTGCTCACTGTAATTAGCCCCATAACTTTTGCTTTGAATAAATGTCTTTGCTTCTCCTCTCTCCTCTTGTCCACCTCTCGGGATTATTTTCACTCTGGTTTTTTTCTTTTTTGTTTTGTTTTCTTTAACTAATTCCTTTTTAAACACTACCTGCATGCTACCCTGCCCCTTCACCTTGCTCGTGTGACCTCTTTCTCTTTCCATCTACCTGATACATGTAGCGCAGGACTTCTGTTATCCCCATGATAGGTTTATTTATCACACTCTAATGATTCTTCTATCCATGCTCCACATCTCAAAGGCTGGTTCTCAGGTAAGAGGGCAAGAGGTTGCTGTGTAGCAATTTTTGTTTATTTTAAATCTCAGTAAACCACTTGAGCCAGAGAGGCGGGAAGAAGAAACCTGTGACATCTTTTTTTTCTTCTTCTTCTTTTTTTTTCTTATATTTAATGGAAAAAATACACGTGCAGCCGAGGCTTTTTGGCACATGAGCCCTCCTAGCCAGAAACATCTTACTGCTGAAGAGAAAAAGAAATACGCAGCTACAAAGTGTATTTTACACTAACTGTATGACTTTAACAAGCAACAATATGGACACAGGTAGGATAAGTAGCTGTACAGGCTCTAATTGCAGTGAACACACTGGTGTGATGTACTCCAGGTACAGAGAATGCTTTAAGCCCTTGGTCCTAAGACTAAGCTCAGCTTAAGGGACTGAATTTGGTGTGGGAACGGGACTGTATTTCTCTGCAGCCAGCTGGAGAGGGCAATGTAAAGTTTCTCCAGGTTTTAGGCTGCCTGAAGGAGCAGATGTAGCACCAGGTCCTGCACAAAGCCAGCTGATGCACAGTCAGCCCACCAGTAGGTTTTGAGCAAATCTGAACTACCACAGCAAGCACCCACCAAATCAGTGCTTTGCCTCATGCAGCCACAACAGACCTGGTCCTGTGCTGGAAGCTTTAATGATTTGTTGTATCATCAAACCAGAGGTGGAAGAGTTTATTGTGCTGTGGTGGGAAGTGGTTGCGTGTCTTCAGTTCCATGTCAAAGTGACCTGTATCCAACCAGAGAATGTTTTATAGATACCATCAGCAGTGGGTGTAGTCTGTGCTGGGGACAAACAACAAACATCTGTCACAAATCTTAACAGAGGACAGCTCCTGTTGGTCAGTGCACAAATAAAAATCATAACAGGACTAAAGAGTGAGAACATGAAAGGCAATTAGTAAAACCTCTGTAGCATTCAAGGTCCTGGGGACTTTTCATCCATAGAAGTTGAACAGCCCTTCATTTCACCTTCTAATAACTTACAAGCCCATTAAAAATATATATCTATGTATTACCTCACCCCTAACCTTCCCCAAAACCAAATCTTTAATCAGCTACACCTCTAATGCAGAATCAGCAGCAGCAGCAATGAAGAATGACCCTGTAGCAGCAGCCCCATGAGACAGGGATTTATTTTTCTTTTTCTCTCCCCTTTTTTTTTTCCCTTCGCAGCTCAAATTGTGCCTTTGAAACATATTTAAGCACTGGAGCTTTGTCCTTTTCATTTCTTCCTCCTGTTTGTGTATTTTCCAGATAGAGTCCCTGGAAAAATTGTTTTCATTGTTATTAGCAAGTCAGACATTTCTGCTCTTTCCTAAGGTATACATTATCCTCCTGGGCTGTGCTGCTTTGAGTCTGGACAGTACTTGGCACATGTACTCCCTCTCTGAAAATTAAATCTGAAGGCGTTACTGCAATGCAAGGAACAGTCAGAGAAAAAATTATCATCCTTTTTAAGAGCTCTTCTTATTCCAAAATACACCCCATACATAACGTCTCAAACTCAGCTCTTAAATTCAGGGTGACCCAAAGACTTTTAACAGAAGGGCTGAAGGCAGAACATAAGTTAGCTGCTGGTAAGTTTTATTCCCCTTCATTGGAAAACAATATTCATTAGGCAACTGATTTTTATCTGTCTTCAAATCAATGTTTTGCCAGAGTGTAAAAAGTGTTGGCTCTTGGAAATATCAGCTCTGTGTTGTGGCAGTGGTGAGGATGTGGACAGGGGCTGCAGCACAGTTCCGCCAACCCAGCTCAAACCTGACAGGCAGCATCTTCTGCCAGTCCAGCCTTGCCTACCCACAAAACTCAGTCAATGAGCCCCATGCCTGACCCTTCCTGTCACCCCAAGAGATCACAAGCTAGATAAAAGACAAACTTCTTTCACCAGGAAAAAAAAAGAAAAATTGAGCCTCGAAGGCAGCTTCCAGAGGAGAAAGCTGTGAACTAATGTCTTCTATCCTGGAACAGATCTCAGTAAAAACCAACAAGCCTTACAGTACAAGTTTTGGTATTTTCTGTACAATCCTGCTCAGCATTAGTTGTAAATCTTATCAGGGGATAGGCTGTTTGTTCTCACACAAATAAAATAACAAATGGAGTGAAGATCGCAGAGAGCTGACAATCACCAGAGGCAATGCAACACTGAGGGCTCTTGGAATCAGAAGAACTATTCAGCTCAAGAAGCTTAACAGCTCTTCATTTCTCTCTCCAGCAACTTATGAGCCCATTAAAAATATATATCTCTGTATTCCCTCCACCCAGAAGCCTTCTTCTTCCAACCAGCTGCACCATTTAATGCAAACTCAGCTGCAATGAAGAATGATCCCATAGAAGAACCCCAGGGAAAAAGCTTTTTCTTCCTCTCCTTCCTTTCTTCCTTTTTGCAGACCCAGTTGTGCGTCTGAAATCTCTCCAAGCAGCTGGCACCTTGTCTTTTCTATTTTTAATTTTCTCCTTTTTTGTGTGTGTTTCTAGGCAAGGTGGCTGCAAGAGAGGCTTTCATCTTCATTAGGGCCATACATTTCTGCAGGTTCATTAGGCTCTTTTTTTTGTTGCAATTGGTGTGCAGTTGTCTGCAACAAGAAAAATAGCCTCAAACATCATTAGTCTGCTAAAGAAAATTTCAGTGCTCCTTCCTGGGGCTTTGGGAATTTGTGCTGTGTTAAAACTTCAGCAAAATCAAGAATCTGACATCAGGCTTCTTCCTTTATCCTTTCTCATGCACCTCGTGACAGACATGGTTCCTCAGGGCCCAATCTTGCCTTTACATAAACTGTGCTGTAGGCTTAAATATAAGCCAGGGCAAAGCGAGACCCTGATGTTTTTCCAAGGCAGCAACACACCTGCAATGATTGCTCCCTGAGGTGAGAGCTGACCCATTCATCATGAGGGGTGTTGACTCTACACATAAAAATGACAGCTTAAATGGTATTTAATGATATTAGCTATTTCCCACCTGATCATTTTAGCAGATTCATTCAGCCATGTGCAAGTTGGCAAAGCTTGGGGCAAAAGGCCACACCTGGCCATCCAGAAACAGCCCCCTTGGTAGCTGAGTGCAGGTGAAATCGGGGCCCATTTGCTGAAGAGCTTTTCATCTCACGTCAGCGATCAGGAGGCTCCAGGCCCCCGCTCTGCTCACCCCAGGGCTAATACACACACACACAGTGTGCAAGCTCCTTCTAATGGCTTTTGGCTTGCAATCCTCTCCTCGGCATCTGTCTTGCTTACATTTGAGGCCAGTATTTTTTCCTAATTTATAGACTAAATAAATTAATCCATGACCTCCCAGCAGACATCCCGCCGTGCCCTGCTGAACACCAGGATTATTTCTAGCTGAGTGAATTAAACAGCCTGCAAAACCCAAAAGAGCATTTAGATTCTAGAACCCGAATGTTGGTCCTCCAGAAATATTGGCCAGTGCTTGAAGTAAAGGACATGACCTTCCATACCAGGGGACTGAGGGCTCTGCTCTCAAGGATGACTCCTAATCAACCCATCATGTGTCAGTCAATCCCCAAAGTCAAATTTATCTAAACACCTTCTTCATCCACACACTCTATCCACTTTACCCATCTTTACAGTTGGTCCCAACTCCCATTGGATTCTACTGGCTCTTCCCCATACCTCTGGCTGCATGTGCAGAAATATTGACAACTGTTTTAATCTCATCTGCCTGTTTTCAGCAGGACCGATGAGCCCCAAGGTCATCCTGCTTCTGACACCTCTCCATGGAAGGACCCATCAAATTTCCTGCAATAAACAACACTTCATCCTCTTCTCGCCCGACTGTGTTTCATATATCTTTTGCAAATGACCCGTCAAATGACAAGTTGTTGCCCTCATAAACTTCTTAAAGTGCCTTCCAGACACGTGGTGGGTTCTGCAATGTGCTTAGCTTGCCATTGATCTCCTCATACATGGTATAAAGAAATAATCTTATCCATGCAATGAGAAATTGGAAGAGAGGATGTACTGTAAGATATTTCATCAAAAAAAAAGTCTTCAGATGCAATTGCTCAAACTAGACAGGAAAACTAATTGAACATAATAACTGTGGTAAGGCTCTGTGCTTCATGGCAGAGGCAGCGCTGTTGGCTGAGCTTTATCTGGCATTATGGCACGTGGGTTCCACAGAGAATTGTTTGCAGCCCTAGGAAACAGCCTGCAGCCTGGACAGGCTTCACATAAATTGTGTGGCCACCAATCCCACCTCCTTGAAAGTAATAAGTGATTTTGAGAGACATAATTATATAAGGTGGCTGTAGCCAGCTATTTTCTAAATAAGCAACTCCATTTTTACCTTCCTCTTTAGCAGTTTTTATTCTACTGACTGGTGTTGTGAATACAAAATTTATCGCATATTGAGTGAGAGCAGGGGATTCAGGGAGAGTAAAGTAAAATGTAATTTGACATCAAAATAATTCACAGAGAAGCCGCTTCACTGACTGTAAGATTAATTGTCATATTTAATGCATTATAAACATCTACTTGTTAATTTATGTCAAGTCACCCCAAGATTTCCAGGCTGTTGCATCAGGCAGTTACTGCTTTCAGGGTAGCTAGCTCTAACATTTAGGTGCAGCTTGGCTATAGTCCATTAGGATCTTACTGCTCAATTACAAAAGGAACATTAAAAAATTATTTCATCTCATGGCATTGATAATAAATCAGTTCTTCAAGACCAAAGTTTCTGTAATGGTTGATGGACTGTATTTTAGCATATCTTTTTCAAAGCCTGGCAATCTTGTTTTGGAAACCTTGAAGCTTTTTGAAACCTTGTTTTTTGCACCTGGATTCCTGTGACCCATCCCCAACTCAATCCCTGTGCAGATCAGAACATCACCTTTCCTCCCCCCACTTTCCCCAATCTATGGGTCTCCTTGTGCCACAAACCACTGGCCAAGCAACTGAGAGATTTATGCCTATTTTCCCACCCAGATTTTAAGAATGACCCCTAAACATCTATTATTGTCCAGAGTTTAAGAAAAGAGAGGCTGTGAGCTGAATCTTTGGTCTGATTTGGTACGGTTCTCCTTGGAGCACAGCTTTGGTCCTCCATCTGCCTGTCTGTAAGAGGGATGAGGGGTGGGTTTGGTAACAGTTGTGTAAAGTCAACATCTATGACAGAGGGGTAAGGCCCAGAAATCTGTTTTTCACACAAAAGGACTCAGAGAACTCCTTCAGAATTATCTGGATGGACTCTCCATGCTGTTTGCTGTGCTGCACAGTAAGCACGTTTCCCTTCAGACAAGGGCAGATCACAACAGGCAAAGGAAACCTCTGTTTCAAGCAAATTTAAAGACTATCCATGCATGCTTTAGAGGCACAAATTAATCCCCCTCTCTCCCCACAAACCAATCAAACAGCAGTGTTGTAAACGTGGAGACATCAGAGTGCAGTCCCCCTCCCCGACTCTCTCTGCGCACCATACACACACACACAGTGTTTGTCTCCGGGTCAGTGGGAAAGTTAATTAGAAGAACGGAGTTTCTTGTGATGGAAGATGCCACCCTGTTATGATTCTGAGTCCTCTGTCTGCTTCTGATGAATTACAAATGACAGCGAGGGAAGTGAAGGACACCAGCAGTGACAGTTTGTCAGCCACACTCACTCTGCGTACAGTTTTTTGGGTGGATAACTTTTTCCTTCTCTGTTCATTTACACCACTCACTATGACTTCCTTCCTCCCCTGTCTGCCTCATCTCCCTTCCCTTGCCTTCGCCAGCAGTGACTGGAAGGTGAAAGAGAGGGCAGCCTCTTTGATCAGACTTTGTGAGCCTCAAAGGATGGGATTGGGATTGGGCAGTGCAGGAGACCACTGGATGGGGCTTTCAGATGCGATAACGGTGATGCTGAGCAAACAACATCTGATGGAGCAGGTGCAGAGCTCTGTGCTCAGCTGTCACTTGCCTCCAGACAGGCAGGCAGAAAAGGAGCCCAGCAGTGAAATGTTTCTTATCAAGAGATGCTGCTTCTTTCCTCCAGCCTATCAATCAAGAAGCCAGCAAGTAGACTGGAACAGGGCTTGCTCATTGCTGGTTCTGCATTCTTCTTTGTATTTTTGCAAGTTGTTCATCTGCTGCTACAAAGTTCTTGTTTTCCTTAAGTGTGTTTTTAATGAGAGGTGGCTGCTGCCATCCTGGTCTATCATGGGCTGGGCAAAAACATACTCTGCACAGTGTGAGTTCTCCCATCACAGTATTTTTTTCCTACCAAAATATATGTCTACCAAATACCTGTTTCTTCCCCTTAAAAAAAAAAAAAAAAAAA
>VZRV01004346.1:3550882-3686385 GCA_013398115.1 Falcunculus frontatus | reverse complement strand
AAAAAAAAAGAGAGAGAGAGAAAAGAAAAGAAATAAAAGAGAGAGAGAGAAACTCATTTTAGTGAATTTTGCAACTTGAAACAATTTTTTTTAAAAAACCTTTCTTCGAAGTCGGAAACACATTTCAATGAATTTCAGAAGAAGAAAATTCTGATTTTATTTTCTTGAAAATGACTGCAAGATAGATCGGTTTGGGAAGAAATAACTTGTGGGCTGCGGAAGTTTTCTCAGGGCCGCAAAAGCTCTCTGAATGATTGGAGTGTGCTTCTATTCTCCCAAGTGCTTCTCCTTCACAGAAGCAGATAAAACATGCAGGGGCCCTAAGTCTTGATCTAGGAGCCAGAATAGGGATTTGAGCACTTATTTCAAAGGAAGGAAAATTAAACAAATAGCAATAGAGAAGAGTATGTGTTCATGAATCAGATTATGATCATGCCTGAGTGAAGACAATTGGTTGTTAACTCTACTCCTATTAAAGTTCATATTCTGAAAGGCTACACAGCTGCTAAATAAAAGCTGAAATAGATTTCTGTGCTAACTTCAAGGTCATGTTTCTGCAGCATTATGGAATACATTAAAATGCTCAATTTATCCTCTGTAACTCACAAAAAATATATAAAAGTAGCTTATATTAAATAAACCTTTGCCAGGATCTCTTCCTCTCTCACTTTTTCTCCTTTGACCTCTATATTTAATAGAAAAATGTATTTCAATATGAGAAGATTTTCTTTATTATATTTGCTCTTTCCTCAATGGGAGCCATCATTGCCCAGAGGGAAAAATATATAGAGAGTGTCCTCTTGTCCACAAAATCCACTGACCTCAATCCAGCTATTTATTGTCCTACCATAGGAGAGCAATGATAAGAGCCCTGATTTTTTTTGATTATGAGCAGGCATGTGCCATGTTGTGCACAAATAATGTGATTCCTTTTCCTCCAGACTAACCCAGCTCAGTGAGGGGAACTCTCACCATGTAGGGGCTATAGTTTTGGACAGCAGAATTCCCAGTCCGCGTATTCAAGGGCAATCCAAAAAATCACAATCAGGAATTGGAGTGTAAATGAAGACAACAGATGCAGTTTTTTTGTTATTACTGCCTGCTGCTGCAGGAATTAAAGGGAACTGTCCCGTAATTTATTAAGACGTGCAAATATCCTTTAGGGAATGTTTCCACCAAGGAGAGTTCAGCACCCTGCTAAAATGACCGTATGGCTCTTAGGCTGGATTGGGATTACATCTGACCACTTTGGAGCACACACAGAGATTGGCCATCTTGGCTCCCGCCAGGGAAGATACAGCTTCAAAAGTGTATTGAGTGGGATGTCTGCTGAGTCTGTGCTTCTTTCATACTGCACCCATCAAAATCCTGGTGACTCAGTGCTTCCCAGCACCCCTTCCATGGGAAGAAAGAACAGGATTTGTCATTTGAGGTAGACTCAGACTGGAGTCATAGGCACAGCCACTCTTGAGTTTGGGGAAGCTGAGGATCAGCTTCAGATCTCTCTGGATTCAATCAGAACTATCTCTTGCTTTGTGACATACCTGAAATTTAAATCTGTCAATGTTTTAGTCCTCTGCCACAGTTGGTGCTGTGGTGCACATCCAGAAAGACAGGCCTCCTGCCAGAGCACTGAGCACTGAAGGACAGGCCTGAACCATGGGGCCCTGCCCAGGAAGAGTCTCTGTGAGCTGAAATAACCATTATTTTTATCACCCTTCTGTCCAGTCCTCTACTGCAAAGAGACAAGCTCTCAACCGTTTACTTTACTGCTTCCACCTAGATGGAATTTCACGGGACACGTAGTTTTTCTGCTAACAAACCAGCTCTTGCTCCTTCTACCACGTTTTCTTTCAGGAGCCTCTCTTGGCTCTTGCAGACCTGGCAGTGCAGCAGGGAGGCCTTTGTTCACCTCCTTGCTGCATCCCTTGGGCTGCCTGGCAGCACCATGTCCCATGGGTTTTGCCCTGAGCTGCTCTGCCAAATGGCTTCACATTTTGAAGTAGAAGAGGAAGCTGTTTCCTGCAAACAGATTATGAATTTAAATATTTCCCTGAGCTTCTGTTCACAGGATTTCTAATGCACTGGGCATCAGCTTAGCCCCCTGATGAATCAAGGTCATTTTGCAAAAATGGCACCTTAGTGTTGCATATATATTGCCCCTCTGCAGCTTCCCTGGTATATTTATTCAGTTTACTAGTCAAAACTAGTTTCATGCTACACTAAGCCCAGCAGGGTCAACACCTAGCCTATGAAAATCAAGCTGTCTCTTTTCTCTCTGCTTCATACATCATCATCAACCAAAACTGGATATTAGAAAGTAGGTTTTGATCCTGGAATGATTATTGCTGCTGCTGCTGCCTGGGATATGGCAGGAAGAAAGACAAAGAGAGGAACACGTGAGTTTTCAATGGTTAGATCCTGCAGATCTGGGAAAAAAAGCTGGTGCAGTTGGCTTGTCATGTCCAGTGAGAGCACCATGTGGACAAGGTCTAAGAGTGTCTGTGCTGAGGCTGCAGATGCTGCTGTGGCTTGGTAGGAACATACAGAAACACACCAGCACAGAGGAGCTGGAAAAGCTGCAGTAGGAAGAGCCCTGCCTGCACATAACACAGATAGGAAAGAAAAGGAGTAAAGGAGTAACTTTGGCTTCAAACTGAAAGAGAGCAGGTTTAGATTGGACATGAAACAGAAATTATTTACTATGAGGTGGTGAGGCACTGGAGCAGGTTGCCCAGAAAAGCTACGGATGCCCCATTCCTGGAAGTGTTCAAGGCCAGGTTGGATGGGCTTTGAGCAACCTGGTCTACTGGAAGTGTCCCTACCCACAGCAAGAGGGTTGGAACAGAATGATCTTTAAGATCCCTTCCAACCCAAATCATTCTGGGATTCTGTGATAGGCTGGTCCTGCTCAGAGCTGTCAGATTGCTCTGTGACCAGTGGAGAAAATCAGGAGTTGTATCTGATTATCCAACTAAAAGTACACAATCCCTGTGTTAATTCAAGCAAGTTATGCCTTTTAAATGGAAAAATTCTTTCTCTACTGATTTTCCTCTCCCTGATTGTCTCCACTGACAGCTCTAGGATGGTGGTCTGACCACCACCTTAGATACAGCAGTGAGCATCAGGGTTAAGCTTTGAAAGTGGCCAAAACTCCACAGCTTTCTGGGGAACCAGGATGCCCAAGGGCCCAAGGCATCTGTTTCTGGCAGTACCTGCAGAAGTAGGCACAGGAGCAGGGATGTGAGAAGAAGCTGACACCAGGGACACATACAGAGCCCCAGGCAGATTCATGCACCACTAACTGTCTGCAGGTGTCACTGATACAGGCCCTCTCTGGCTGACAAACCCAGCAAGACAGAGCTTTCCAACTTGAGATAAAAACACCCTGAATGATCCCATGTCGTGGCAAGCAGGAGCTGAAACATCTCTCATCATCTGTGGAGCAGGCACAAGGGGAGGCTTGTAACACAGACACAGACACAGACACAGACACACACACACACACACACACAAACACTTATTAAAGTTTTGAAACCGTAATTAAAAGCAGGCATTTCCATCACGCAGCACACGCTGTGCTGGGGCCCCGGAGCTGTGCAGCTCCCTGCCCCGCTGCTCAGCTCCACAACACATCTCCAGTTGTCACTTTTACATATTTCTGTGTTTAACATGCAGCCAGCGCTCCTCACCTGCCTTTCACTGGAACTCAGCGTGGCCCCCCTGCTATTGATTAATTTGCGCTAATTAAAACCAGCAGTGTTTCTGCAGAAAAGAAAGATGTGTAAGTGTCAATAAATTATGGGAAATTTCACAGATTAAAGATTGCCAACTTCTGCTTGAAAATAACTAAACAAATGTTAATGGCTTCTCCCAAAGAGCCTAAATTCACTAACAGGGCTGCATGAATGGGCTCCAGTGCTCTTCTTGGATTTCAGCAACTTACAGGGATGCTCTGCCTGGGTTACGAATTGAAAGACTTCATTTTTTCCAGCATAGGTATTTCTGTTTTCCAAGACAGTTTATGCATCGTCACTCTATTTTCCTTGCCAGCGACTCAAACCAATTGGTTGAACCAAGATTTTTCAGTGCCAACAACATGGCAACCCTACTAAAATCCCAAGCAAATAAACAGAGGAATTGTGGCGAGCCACCAAGCCAGCAGTGCTTGTTAGCAGCTGCTGGTAATAAACCTGCTGGAAAGCAGGTGCAACGAAAGAAACTTTGTAAATCTGGAACAAACAGCTGGGGACAAGCCTAGCTTTTATGGCATGAAACTGGATTCAGGAACCTGATGTAGGGGTAATTCAGAGCAAGGTTAGATTTCCATTGCCCCAAAGCTGAGGAACAGATGGAGGGAGCAGGGAGCAGCACTGTGACAATTTTCTTGCACTTTCCTTTCCCTGCTGTGGTCCCTGTCCTAAATCCATTGCTGCCAGTTTTAAACACAGCACCTTTTCTTGGTGGTTTACAAGGCTTACAAGGTCAGCTTCAGGAGCTGTTGGTTAACAGGAGCAGCCTCCCCGTCTCTGCAGCTCAGTGGGGACTGATTATCCTCAGGGCTTACAGATGCACAGTGGCTAAAATCCAAATGCACCAAAGTTTTGCAGCTTGCTGGCAGTTGAGGAACAGGCTTTCCAGCAGGGACAGTGCACTTACTGATTTTCAGGGGGGAGGAGAGAATTCCTGGGGAATGAGAAGTGTTATGAGGCCTGACACAGTGCCAGTGAGACTGAGAGCAAGGGGGCTCAGCTGTGAGAGGTGTTTGTGGTTTGTTACAGGGTGAGGTTTAATGAAGCCCTCTTGCCCTTGATCTTTGGAGCTGTGTGAGAGAGCAGAGAGCAGGCAGGGCTTAAATGTCAGCTCTGCATTGGGGTGGGTGAATTCCCCAGCACTGGCCTCAGCTGGCCAGGATGAGGTCCTGTCCTGGTGGGAGCATCTCATCAGACGTGCTGAGCGCAGCAATGAGAAATCAGGAAGCTCCTGCCGCTGGCTTGGTGGGATTAATTAACTCCAGCATTGTCGCTGCCTCCAATTAACTCTGTGGCTGCAGGCTGGGCCCTGCTGGGTTTTGGTGGCGAAGGACCGACGGGTGGTGAAGGTTGGTGAGTGGGAGCTGTGTGGCAGCACAGGGGCAGGAGCAGATCGGGGCACAGCTGCATACAGAGGAGGGGAAATGCCATTGGAAGTGGATGGAAATGTGAAAGAAACATAACATTGAAAAGTCATGCACTTGGGTGCTACATAAGCAAGAATTTTTACAGCACAGCTAGGGAAGGAAAGAGGACCCCTGCCCTTCGTAAATCTTTCTGTTGAAAGACTCATTTATTATTCATCCATAATAGAAGAATTTTCATCAGAACAGTGTTTTCATGAGAAAAGGGAAGAACTGATGCCATTGTACGAGGCAGTAGTAAGACTGTGTTTGGGATCTTTTATACAGATTATGGTTACTCACAGTCAAGACAAAGTAGTTTAAACTGAAAAAGGCACTGAGAAAAGATGTCTGTCAGTCTGGCATGATGGACTTCAGCCTCCAGTCTGCAGACTCCTGGGGTCAGAAAGTCCATAGAACTTAAAAATGTCCCCAAAAGCATTATCTGATTCCAGAACTGGCTTGCCACATGGACCAAGGACAGAGATAGGTGCTCTGTGGCTCACGCTTCATTTCACTCCCACTAAGGAATGTATATTTGGTCTGATACACACTTTAGGCTGTAATAAATTAATCTTCAATAGTCCATCTCAATTACTGTCAGCCATAATGACCAGTATCTCACAATGTAAAACAGTTTATAAAATTTAGGTATGATTTAGCATTACCTGACAAAGGAAACTTAGCTTGTTGATTGTTGCAGGAAAGACAAGAAAACAAGATTGACAGTTCTGGAGATGTTCAAATAGATTCAACTCGCAGGCATTTTATACCACCCACTGCTTGGTCTGGTTAAAAACTCCAGAAGCTGCACTCAAGAATCTAGTTTGTGGAAACTGTGGAGTCTTTTTTGTGACCAATCCAGTATCAAACTGTAGGAGGGTGGAGAATTCTGCACTGAGATACCCAGAAATCAGGAATGGGATTATTTTCATATTCTTATTCGGAGAACTAATCCACTCATCATAGGTTTATTTTACAGGCTAGAAAGAATAATAGGCTTTTTAAAGTGCAGTTCATCTCATGCTATTACAGACATTAGGCTGACTGCCTGTGTCTGTCCTTGGCTATAATTGGAGCCTGGGGTGCCCAGCTCAAATGGAAATGTCTGCCTCAAAGAAGTGAGATGAATCCAACCCCTGCATAAGGAAACCGAGGGTTATATTTTTGCTTTCCTCTCCACAACAGACAATGCTTTTAGGATGCTCCTATTCTGAGTTGCTCAGCATTTTTCTGGATGGGTTTCTTTGTTTTTCTCCATGGTGCTTCAGGACTCTTTCCAACCACGTGCTCATTGTGCCTGCCTGGCTGCCCTCCATGGGCTGAGAGGTCTCCTCATGTCTGGCATGGGTGCTGTGCCCTTTTGTCACTCCCCTAGTTCTTGGGAAAGAGGATCTGAACTCTCTGGTAGAGAGGGAGGAAGGCATGGCCCATGGAAGGGTAATGGTCATTCAATCCAGTAAGCAGCAGAGCTGGGGAAAGGCTTCAACTTCTGACCTTTAGACTATGATGTCTATGCAGACCAGGCAATGATGTGCTTGTAGCTGAGCTGGGAGGAGGAACAGAAGTCTTTGGCAAGTAAAGTCTATGGGGAAACTCACAGGAAAGAATGTACAATGTCACAGTCATTGAGTTGTGGGTGAGGTGTTAAACCACGGTCATTTGAACTGAGCATGAAACTTCATGTTCGAAACAAAGCACATGCATTTTTTTCCTTGGAAAACACATACTTGGGACACTTCTCAGTTTAAGTGGATTGTTTCAGAAGGCAGTGTGAACGAGGTATTTTTCAGCCCCTTCCCAGGTCAGTAAGTCAAGATCTTGCCCCTCATGCCAAAGCCTAAGTGATCATATTTACCTCCACTCTGAAAGACAGCAAGGTGCCAGCAGAGCAGAGGCAGGGGAAATGTCGTGGAAGAGCCCTGGGGAAAGCTCAGATGTGAGGTAAAGGAGCAGCTTGGCCACTCTGTACACTGGAACATTCTGAAAAGAGTTTAGAGTCCAAACCAGAGGGGCAGAAGTTTGTGTCAGAGGAGAGCAAATTGTGTGGCAAGCAATTCAGGTGGATGAAGAGACACTGAAGCGGATCTCCGAGGTGAACCACCAAGAACTGGAACTGCAGACGCTGACACTGGTCAGATGGGAAATGCATGGGGAAGTGGCCCGAACCTTGCACAGAACCTGCCATCCCACACAATTAGTCCCCTGGGAGTTCTGTATCCACTCACAAAGGTTTCAGACAAAAGACAGAGCTGTGTCGGCATAAAACCCAGCTCCATTATGCATGGGCTGTTGGTTTCCCTTTATTGCCAGCTCCTCTGGATTCATATCAGGAAGCCTGGAAGCTGCACATCCCTAATGAAAAGCAGAGGATACTCATTATTAAATCTGAACTGTTCAAATGCAATTGGTTGCTAGCAGATTTCAAGGTCTGTTTCAGTGATCCCCATGCAGCAAAACCAACGCAACACAAACGGTGATGAAGCAGCTCTGGCTGAGGCTGGTGATACAAAACTTCCATTGGATCTGCTTTTTGCTGTCTCCAAGAATGCTGATTCACCTAAAGGGGCAACTTCTGCCCTCAGAGACTGAGAGTAGCTTCTTACTCTGTTCTCTTCTCCTGAGTTTAGGTGGAAGCTCGGTACAATCAGACATTCTTTCTGTGACAGGAAAAGCTTTCCCTTTCATTAAGTGGTCACTTGGAAACACATCTTCTCTGGACTTCTGCCACACCAGATCTCAAACTGTGCCATGAAACTCATGTTTCCTGCAGGGCTGTGGGTGATCTGCAGTAATTCACAAGAAAGTTGGGTATTTAAAGATATTCCACTACCCTCCTTTTAAGAACAACTATATTACTGCAGTAAAACGTGCCTGAATATCAAACCACCCATGCTGAAAATAGACTAAGCTCAAGCTCAGGGAAGATAAAATGCAAATAAAAATTATTATTTACAATGTCTAACTGCACAACACAGTGGCAGGTGAAGAAAGCAAGAAAAAGCTGCTTTATCCAATAACACAAGGATTGGATCTACAAAGTCTCTTTCCTTCTCCATGTACTTAAGTTTCTCTCAGCTGGCACTACTGACTCTCTGGATCCACTGCAAGGAGCTGGTGGTGCAGCTTCTCTAACAGTGGGACTTCTGGGAAAACTTAGTGGCAATACAATCCAGACAGGCAAATCTAGAGAGCACCAACAGACAGTTTCAGTATTCCCCCGTCTCCGCACATTGGGATCTTTGTTCATGAAATGCCTCTTATTTTAAACTAAAACACCGCCTATTATCTCGTCTCCAGACACATCAGAACAATGTTTTTCAGCAAAGCTGTAATCAAGAGTGTGATACTTCTCCGGGCCTCATAGCTCTCTCTATTGCTGGAAAATTGGGGGTTGCTTTTTAAGTTGCAGACTGAAAGAAGCAGGGGATATATTTCCACTTATCCCAACAGGAACATTTTAGGTCTGAGCTGCATCAGGAGAAATACTTGGAGGCTTTTTAAATTTTCAAGACACCTTCCCTTAATTCATCATGAAATTTATTTTCGTGGTAAATCAGGAAAGTTGGTTTGTCTTGTAAATATGCAGAGGAAAGGTGGGCTGAGAGGAGAGAGGCATGAAAGATGACTGCCTTGGGTCTACTAAGGAGACGCAAACAAGTGCTGACGAGGTGCTGAGCTGACCAGAAATCGGATGACCACATCAGGATGGCTCTGGGCCAGAGCTCATACACCATGCTGACAGCCTGGGCTGGTTTACCTGCTTGGGCTCCACGCCATGGTACTGCAGTGCGTCCTGGTCAGCCTGGAGAGGGGACAGAAAAAACCTGGTTTAACGGGGCTGGGAGTACCTGCAGCCCTTTTCTCCTTCCCACCACTTACTCAGCCTGGAGGGAGTGAAGAAATGTGTCTCATTTTCCTCCCCATGTTCTTGTCAGGAGACTTGAAACCTGTCCATCTTTCCATTTATGCTCTGCAGAACAGTTTGATCTTAATGCATAAGCAAATATGAGCACTTGGTTATGAGCACTTGGTTTTGAGCAGGAATATGTCTCATCCTCCCCATCTCCTCAGCATCCAGCCTAATGCTCCAGGAGTCAGTACCCAATAGCTGCAGAGCAGTATGTCAGAGTTAGAGGTTGGACATCCCTCACCACTCATGGAAAAAAGGAAACACATCCTGGTTGCCCATGTGTGAATCTCCAGGCTTGCACTGGAAGCAAGCACCCACCTGAGGTGGGTGGCTCAATAAAGATTTAACCACACCTCATGGTGACTAAAGCTGGTTGAGCAATGTGCGACTCCCCACAAAAGGCATTAACAAAAGTACAAAAAGCATGGCTTTTTTCTAAACTCAATATTTTAAAGGAAATACAAACCCTGAAATATCACATTCACAAGCAGAGATATTTCATATTAATAATGTCTGTGTGGTATCTCATACTAGTCAGATTTCAACCACTTCAGGCTCTTCCTGTCTTTGTAGGTGAGACCTCCTGCTCACGCTCCTTCTCTGAGGATTTCCTCCCTGAAGAAGGGAGGCAGTGCCTGCAGGACCTCTGCCATGCCCACCACTGAGGAGGCAGCAGATTTAGGGCATTCAGTCCATGGTGGGGAATGAGAACGAGAATTGCTCTGACAAAATCCCCTGTGTGGCAGCATTTCCAAATCAAAGTATTTTAATAGAGACAAAAACACACACATTAGGGATCGGATTTTTTTTTTCTTGGCTGAAGTATTTAGGGTTTCAGTCAAAATGTTTTCATTTTTTAATATTTGTTTTTCTGAGGAATAATTGAAGTTTTTGCTGTGAAGCAGATATTTCACACAATAAACATGTCTTTTTTTCAAGGAAAAAAAACAGATTAGAGGGAAAAATTTCAACCATCTGTCTGGCTGAAGGACTACTGAAGAGGGAATACTAAGGGTTTATGTAGATTTTTTTGCAACTCTTTGAGACTCATTAAAAACCAGAAGCTTTGGCTCATGCGAGAAAAGGTGAAGGACAAAGAAGGGAAAGCAAAACAACAGGGTCAAGTGAAATACCACAGTCAAAGTAGTTCTGAAAAAAACGGTGAAAACTTTCAGTAGCCATTTTCTCTATTTCCAGTGTGTTTTCCCACATGCAGCAATGGGGTATTGCCGACTCTCCTTGAAAAGAGAAAGGGCTGCATTGCCACACTGCTTTGGTGCTTTTCTCCACCAACATTTCACTGAAATCACTGGGACCATTTGTGCAGGGCGGTGCTTTTCAGAAACAAACCTGTGCCTGGCCCAAGCAGCTGCACAGAAATCCCCGGTGCTGCAGAGCCGTGCGCCGGTGCAGGAGCGCGTGCCCCAGAGAGGAACAGCAGCCACTGGTGGTTCCCCCATGGCTGGCAGCCAAGGTGTTGATTATCATCAACAGGGAAAGGATCAGCTCGTCAGGGGCTTGTTTCTCTGCACAGCTAAGGAGCTTAGTGCAGTAGAGGTTAGCTGGATTCCAGGCAGAATCGCCAACCCTGCCGGCAATGAGGGCTTCTCCTCACCTCCCCTCCTGGGAATTACCCCCTCTTTTAGCATAAATCCTTAGCTCTGGACCCAGAGGCACTGGGTGAAATATTGGGGGACCCTCCTCCACCCTCTCCATCAGGCAGCTTTATGTGGTTTAGCCCTTCCAAAAACATAAAAATAGGAGGGGGAATCACTAAACACTTTCTATTTCAAAACAGATTTCATCTTCCTTAGAAAGTAATATTGCCTCCAGCCATGTGTAACTTATTTTTTATCCAACAGAGTATATGGGCTTATAACTAGATCCTGATAGGAACCCAGGTTTAAAACATTATTCACAGCAGGTTATTTGATCTTTATTTGCTGAATGCACTCAGCTGAATCCCTATCTCCAAACAATATGAGAAATAAAATGCCGGGCATGCTTCATTGGCCAGCCAGCTCATCTTGATTTGCAGAGATGGCTACATCCCTCTCAGCAGTTTCAGAGCTGTGCCATATCCCAGGCCCTAAGAGGCAGTTTTCCTTCCTCTTCCCCCACCCAAACACTTATCATTTCTTGTTTTTCTCCTTCCCCCATTAGAAGCTTTAGAAAAAACACTTCAGACCAGACCTTTCCTCTCCCTTCACTGTGATTTCTGGGAAATTGTTCTTCACACTGCATATTTGTGGATACTCATACAAAATCACTTGCCATCTGCTATTGTGCAGAAGGTCAGATGCTGATAACCTGCTCAGGAAGCCACAGGGTTTGGTGATGAGACTGGTCACCTGCAGAAAGGTGGGTTGGAGGAGCCTGCGAGACCCTGGCAAAATTACTGATACTTCATTTTATTAATAGAACTGCTGTGACACATACCAGGGCTGACCTTGTCTCTGCCACGCCAACTTTGCTGCAGCTTCAAGCTGTGTCACAGTTAAAGGTGGACTCGGACATCGCAGATGACCACTGGGATTGCTTTTTTCAGGAAAACTCCTGATGGCTACAAACTGGATTAATTGCCAAGCAGGATGGATAAGGCTTTGCTGTCCTGAAAGGGAAGCCAGAGCAGCTTGGGGAGAGAGGCCAAGCTGCACACAAGGAGGTCAGGCGCTTCATTCCCTTTGACTTTTGATGAGATATGCCTTTGAAAATCCTCTCTCACATATCCTAAAATAAAACTCTCCAGCTTTCAGGCCAGAGCCCAAGCACAAAATATACTTCAGAAACTTCAGCATGGAGGGTTCTGCTTTAGCAGGGCTTTGGGAGTAGCAAGCAAGTCCTTGGTGGACATCCCTGAATCAGGATGGTGTCATTAAACTGGCCAGCTTTCTGCACTGCTATTGCAGATACAGCAGGACAGGGCCACTTCTCATATGAATATCTATAGCTGTTATGTTTCCTTCCCTGGGATGTGTTTCAAAGCCTATCTGCCCATCAGAGCTACCTCCTCCTGCTTCCCTTTCAAGACATGTCAGGAGGCCATCCTGCTGCCAGGCAGTGTGTAGGTTATGCTCATTTTCCCTGGGTAAGGGCAGAGCAGTGTCACTGACCCAGCTGAATGTTTCTGCACAAAAACACGAATTAAAACCACCCCCTGTTGTCAGTAACTGACTCGCTGTGCAATGTGGAGGATTTGTCCCTGCCCTCGTCCCCATACAGCCTGGGAGTGTCACCGAGGCCACATGGATGTGGCAGCGACTGGGACAGCTCAGCCTGGGCTCTGTGGTCTGAGGGCAAGCACTCAGGTTCTCTGTGCTTCACTGGGGAGGGAGGGGGAGATCTGAGGAGGCGAGAATTAAATGTCTCACTTTTCTTTCCCAGTAATTAACCCTGGAAAACAGAAGAGAAAAAAAGGAACAGAAACCAGTCAGGGATGCAGCTTTGCATGGCTGGATTAGAGTCACAGTTGGCCTCTCCCCTTGGGAACACTACTCTGCTATTAATAAAAAGATAAACAAGCCCTTTTATTTATTTATTTTCCCTACTCTCCCCAAGCCCTTTGATTTCTTTTCTCCTGCTTCAGAGGGCCCTGCTCCCTTCCGTCAGCTCTGCATAAGGGAGAGTTTGCAGAGGGAGCGTTTGCGAGAGGCTGCCTGGGAAAGACAAAAATCAAGAGTGAAGGGAGTGTGGGGAAGAAGAAAGTGGGTGAAAATTATTTTAACCATCTCTAGCAATCACATCACCTCTCAGGACTGACAGAAATGATGCCCTTTATTTATTCTTCTTGCACTGATGCAGCTGCAGGTGTCATTCCCACAGGCTTCCTCTAGCTCCCTGAGGCCACCCCATCCTAGCAGGTACCTGTCTGTCCCTCTCCATCCCTGGAGGCAGCTGTCTGGAGTCCATTGCTGAGACAGAGACAGCCTGCTGGCTTTGCTGGGTCTGTGTGGGAACAGGGGCTGTCAGGCAGAGCGTGGGGGGGAGAGTTACCCACTGAGAAAAAGCTAATTGCTGCTCTCAGGCAAGTGGCTGTTTGTATCTAAACTATCAGCAGAGTGCAACCAATCTCAGCAGCTCAAGAAAACACCAAGAGGAAAAGCACATCAGGTTATTTGCCTTAGAAGGCACATTTGCCGATTTTGTGGACAGAGATGGGTATGGATTAAACTGTGGTAATTCTTTATACAAATTAGGTGTTCAACTCCATCTGAATTTTAAATATTCGTCTTAAAAAAATTAAATACCTGAAAAATACTTCATAAAGCTTCAGAATAAATGATGAAAGCTATTTTCCAGGCTTCTACTTTGATCCTTAGAATGGGAAAAAGGCAGATTGAACGGCATGCACACACACACCTGGGCACTACTTGTGTGCGTTTTTGGGGGATCGTCTCATCAGCACCTCCAGCCATGATCTGAGAAGGATTTGCTTGCTGAAGGGACAGGGATGATTTGAAGAAGTTCAGAGCTTAGTGTGTTACTGTTTATTGCTCCAGAGACACTCAAACTTTGAGCAACAAGCATCAACCACCAGCATGGGGGTACCCATGGTGCGAGTTGTCCCTGTGCTCCGCATGTCCCCTTTGAGAGCTTGCAGAAAAGGAGAAGGAGATGCCTCAGTGCTGCCACTTGCACCGGCCATGCAATCCCCCTTGCCCAGCCTGAGTACCAGCCTGATGTGCTTTTTGCTGGTAAAAGCAGAGTTGCAGGGCAGTGACGAATGGAGAATCAGGAAACTGAACTGCCAAGCCAGTACAGGAATATCCCAGGGTCTCCTCCCAGACACAAGGCCAGGCACTGCTTCCTTGGGGACCTTTGTCTCCTGAACCATCCCTCTAGTCTTTCCATCAATGTGTTGAATTTTCTTTAAAAGTTTTGTAAATAAAAGCCCTTTTTGCCTTTTTTTTTTCCTCAGCAAGCATGGGGCAGGGAAGTGAGAGCAGAGGCCGGCACTGCAGTCAGGGTGTTAATGGCCACATTAGCTGGAAAGGGGCAGCCAAAGTAGGATGTGTAAAACCCCACCCAGGCTGCCCTTTAATTTGCTGTTACATGGAATGGAAGATTTGAAAGCGTATTTCTGGGTAATTAATTCAAAGAGTGATTCTAATGGCTGATGCTGTCAGTTTTGACTGCAAGGGAGGTCTGGGGCTGGAGCAGGCAGTGAAGGGAAAGGAAAATGCTTGGAGGTCACAGGCAGATGTTAAAATATTTTGACAGCCCACATCCAAGAGGCTAACTTAATGAAAGCCTTTGGCCAGCACCTTCCAAGAGGTCTGAAACTGAATCCATTTATTTTTCTCCAGAATAGCATGCATGGCTTGGACCGTGGCTTGTCCATAAATCACCATTCTCCACTTGGTCAGCAACACCATCAATCATTCTCAGAGCCCACCAGCCTGCTCTCCATGCCACTGCAGAAACACCAGTAAGAGGGATTTGGTGTCTCTTGAATTTAACTCCTCAAATTTTCAGTGACAGGCAGCGTAAGCTCTGCCTTTATCTCTACTGATTATTAAAGCCAGTGAGCAAAGGTCCTGCACCTGTGTATGGAAATATAACTGCTCTATGGTGCTGGGAAATGAAATTAGGAAGCTCTATTCATGGTGTTATTATCTTGCTTGGAAGGATTTAATCAAACCACTGCAGTGCTGAGGAGGATGTCCACAGCCTGGGAGTTTGGTTCCCCCTGAACTGCATATCCCTGTGGCATTTACTAAACTCCTCCAGCCTACCCCAGCAGGCTTGGAGTCAAGTAGCATTTGCAAAGGATTTTCTGAGGACCATTCTGCTGAGGTTTTTCAGAAGATTTTGTCAGGAAGCTGGAAAGGCACAGCTCCTGGCATTCATGTTCACTGGCTTTCACTGCTTTTTGCTTCGTGCTTCAGAGAGCACTTGGAGTAAAGACACAGAGAATGAAAACTTGTGAATGTGGAAAATAACTGGGAGAATATTTGATTCAAGTTTATATTTTGAAATAAGGTTTGGGTGAAGTCTGCTCCTTTTGACCTCCTTTGGCTGTTTCTAGAAATTAATTCAGTTCCTGCTATGTATCATCTCATCACTTCAGCATCTACCATTTTATATTTCATGTAACAGAATGTGTTCATAAATTGGTACATCCTTCATTTTATGTCCTTAACTTTTATGCAGGACTGTAATGCATAGAAAAGCCTTTTCCCAGCCCAGACCTGGGGTGGCTGCGCTTCATGGATGGGTGAAAGGATGCCCTGTGCCTGTACCACTTGCAAATGCAGTCACAGACATTGATTAGACCAAAGCTGGCATATTTCCACCCTAATTCACCGCATTAATTTTATTCAGCTCTCTAAAAAGCACAAGAGCAGACATCCACATGCAGACATGGAAACGTACAGAATTACAGGTGCCAGTATGTGTGGTACAGGCCAACACAGAATTTAGAGCAGACCCTCAGCATCCTGGGGCTCCTGGAGTTTATTTTGAGTACTGGGCTTGTGGGTGATGGCACAAGACACCACCTTCCTCTGCACATGTTCTCAGGAACTGTGCATCACTGAAACACAAGGATGACACTAGAGGTGTGCAAATCCATCCACCAAACAGATGCACAGTTGCACCCTTGGTTTATAAGCAGACACTGTCACTCCAGAGATTAATTAGGCAAGTGCTTGCCCCGCTGGCTGATCAGCTGTATTTGGACATGCACCTGGACTTACTGCAGGGCTAAATTAAGGAAAAGTCTTCTGACTCCAAAAATGTCTAGGACTTCTGGTCACGTCAATATCATTTATTTATTTATTCCAGTTCTATAAAGCTTCTTATCCCTCCATGAAGAAGGCTGCATACCTGCAGTCAGTCTGTCTGAACACATTTTTCATTAGCAGTGCCCCGGGATGGCCAATGAATCTACACACACACACAATTAAACCATTGCTTGCACAATATCCTCCTCCAGGCACCCCAGGAAAATCAATAAGTAGCATTCCCGGATCAGCAGCAGTCATCAGCCCCTCTATGCCAGCAGTAAAGTGCTCTCACCCCCTGCTCCAACCAAGGGATGCAGGAGACAGAAGGCAGATGCAGCCTTCACATTCCCCTCTGAGCACCTGCCAAAATTCCCTTGTCCCCTGGTGCGGTGAGAACAGCAGGAGGGCACTGTTGGGATGTCCAGGGAGGACACTGTCAGGGTGTTTGGCACATTCTGCCTCGCTGGCTGGCACAAGCTGCCCTTCCTTCAAGCTCTGCTGCTGCTGAGTCCTGCACAGAAGGTGGCTCCAGCAGCCCTTGCCAGCCCCCTTGATATTTTGGACACTAAGCACTGCATGAGCAATAAGGCCATGGTGCTTGGGAGGGAGTGGGAACAGCTCTGCTCTCTCCCAGTCCTGGAGATTTTTTATTGCTCTCACTGGTAATAAAAAGGAGAGATTTCTCTTTAGCACTTTATTGTTAAGGAACATGGGACAGCTGGGTAGGATTTTTCCCTCCGTGTTCTTTCTTCTCCACTCCTGCGATGCCAGAGAAAACTTCCCTTGCTGAAAGAGGGTGTGAAAGCACATGGCAGGTTTTGCAAGTGTCCATTAAGCTCATCAGGTACACCTGTGTTAGCTCACATCCAGGCTTTCCGTGGCAATGGTGTGAGTGCAGATACTGTCAAGCAGAAGCACCCCAGCATCAGAGCCAGGCTAGCACAGCTGAGTTTTACTGATAGGGGAAACAGGACAAGAAGGGCAGCTTTCATTCATTGCAGCCCCCAAATATTTCTGGGGCTTTGCCTTGTGCTGCAAAAGTCTCTCAGGTTTGCTCATTCCTGTGAGATTTCTTTCATCTTGGGTAGCAATCTCACAGCATCAGCTCCTGAATGATGTGAGTTGTGTTACAGCTAAGGGCTGGGGAGCAGGTCCTCTCATGGTGACAAGGAGTCAAAGACCAGATTGAAGAAACTAGATCAGAGGGGCAGGCAGTTACTCTCAGAGCACCAAAATCACCCAAATAGCTGCTGGAGGGGTAGGCTAGGGGGTGTACAGAGACTGGTATTTCATATGCACAGCACACTCAATAATTAGCATAGGGGCAAGAGCACTTAATAATAGAGTTTCAGAATAATTTTAATGTTTTCTTACTAATTTTTCATTTGGACACTTCTACAGCTGTTTTTAACATTTCATCAGTGTGCTGGTGTCTTTATATTAATTTTTCCCCTTGGAAAAACTGAGGTACAGAGCAACAACATGAACTGGCTGGGATGATATGGCAAAAAGTTGAAACCCATATTTTCCCAATTGTGAAAACCCAAAACCTTGGAGTTTCTAGCTGCTTTTGGGCAGGCAGGTGAGGGAGGGCAGGTAACAGCAAAAAACTGCAGTGTGGCTATTAACTGCAATGCCTCCAGAAATAACCCTTTATCCCAGTTCCTGGCAGAGCACCCTCCTCACTCGTTAACGTGCTTGCTTAAAACCATTGCCCTTAAACTTCAACCAGTGCTGAAGTTAATATACTGCCCTTTTCCACCTCGAGTGAGACTGCTCTGGAAAGCTGTGCTGGGCTGATTCCTGTCAAGACTGTATAATCAGAGATGGCAAAAACTTGAGAAGTGGCTCTTAGGAGGTACCTCCCGGGCTGAGAGCAACTTCTTTTTATGTTGGAAAAATACAGTGTTTTTCTACTAAGAAAGGAGAAAGTTGCCTGCAAAACTTCTACAACTTGAAAATTACTTCAGGCTCTCTGTGAAATCCCCACACTTTCACTGATGAGAGGATAAAATACCAGATATCTGCTCAGAATGAACAGGGAAAGAGGGAGAAAAAGCCACCTCTACTGCTACAGTTCAGAAATGCTTTAGAAAGAGCCAGTTTTACTTCAGCTTGAGGATGGATAAAATGCTGGTGTTGTCCCAGATCCTAAGAGCAGCTCCTAACCAATGATTAGAATGACTAATCTCACTTTCTCATCCACACCCTTCATCCTGCTAAGGATGGGTTTGCCAGCCAGTGTTTGTCAGGCCAGCTCTGAGCCAGACCTAAGCAGGTGCAGCTGAGCTGCCTATTGCCCCCTCCTGAGACCTGCCCAGATCTGGCAGACACTGGGACAGTGATGGTGTTTTTGGCTGGGGTGAAGAGGTGCAGCCGCCTTTGGAGCAGAGGAAGGGCAGAGCTCCAGTGGCACAATGAGCCCAACAACCGGGATGAAGCCCAGAGATCCCATTTAAAGCTGAAATTCAAATGGATCTTGTCTTCATAAAGGTCTGATCTTAACCCCATGCCACAAAACCACCGAATCCCAAACATGTCACAGTTCAGCCGTGGTAGAAGTGAGGTTGCTTGAGCAACATTCACTTTTTGGTATGATGAGAAGAGCACGGGACTGAGCTTGGAGGGCCACATCTGCATGGGAGAGTCATGCTGCAGGTGATGTGCTAGGACTGGTCATTGGGAATGGGGAATGGGATGCAGCTCAGGAAGGAGGTTCCTGGAACAGCTTCCTGAGGGACTGGGAAATGGGAAAACAGTGGAGCACAGGCTGGCATTGTGCCATGCTGGCAAAGCTCTCTGTAGTGCTGGGGAATGGAGAAGCAGAGAATGATTTTGGCCAGGCTTCAGCATCTGCTAGAAGTGGTGTGCATGTGTGAGGGCTGGATAACCGAGGCTTTGGCAGGTGGAGGGATAAAAAGGAGCTTTTCCGTTGTGTTGCAAAACCTAAAATTTCATGAGGGAAAAATATGCATGAGTCAAATTAAACCAGAGCATTTGCAGGAGGAAGGATTCAAATATCTGAAAAAAACATAATTCAGGGTGTAACTTGAAATTCCACATTTGCACCGAAACAAATAATTCAGAATGTTTAACCCTGATTTCTTTAAAACTCTCTTTGAATTTGATTCATTTCTAAATGAAAAATGCCATTTTGAAACAATAAAGTTTCCCTCAAAAATAACTTCAAAATGAAACACTGCAACATTTCCAAATATTTGTTTCCCTTTAAAGGGGTTGAAATGCAGTGTGTCACACTTGCCTACAGCTTTGCCCTGACCTTTTTATTCAACCTAAATCATGTTCTCAATGTAACCTGAGCAGCTTTAACTCCCTTGAAGTTATGCTTTCTGGGATGAATTTACAATTTACTGAAAGAATATCTTTTCAGTTTTGCTTTAGTCTGAGGTGTATTAGCAGAGCTGTTTGGAGAAGGAAATACTCGGTTTTGTTCCTGCTGTTTAAACTGCTGATGGTCTCCATTAACAAAACATCATTTCCATAAGACATGGGCTCATCTGAAAGTGCAGAGAAGAGAAGACCTGAAAACAGAGCTGAGGAATAATAAAAGAAAAAAAATTAACTGCACAAAAAGGCTACTTACATTTATGGGATCTTTTAAAATAGCATTTAGATGGAAAGCTGATTCCTCATTTTTGTCCATGCTGGTATTTTTCTCAGGCTATCTCAAATTTCAGGAGTTAGGAGAAGAAAAAAGTCTTGCATTGCACCATATATGCCAAAGAAATGCAATACAATCTGATTTCACTTCTCTCATGCCTGAATGTGCTCATTTTTGCTTACAAAAGGAAAGACACAAAAGAATTGTAAGAAAAGGAATCAGATGGTGCCGCCCGATACTGCTTCACAGCTAAAACGTGAAAACAAGACCAGCTCCTTCTGCTGACACTCAGGTCTCAAAAAAGGGTTATTATTCTTTTTAAAGGGAATTCTCTTAAAGGGAAATTGCTCCACGTTTAATAAAAAGCAGCATTTATTATAACTAAGCAGACTGTTTGCCACCCACTGCTGAGAGCGCTGCTGGCAGAGGGAGGCTGCAGAGGCACCGTGCCTTCTGCCCAGCTCCCACGTTCCCTCTCTGGGTCTCCTCTTGTGCTATACTCTCCGCAGATGGACTCTGAGGAGGGACCTACTTGTTGGGGACTCATGGCATAGCTTTCCCCTCCTTGCATGGTGCACGGCCTTGATTTTTCAAGATTTCTTTTGATTTCTCAAGAAATTTCAAGGTCACCTGTGTGCCCCGTACTGAAGGGTGCAGCACAGTGGAAGGAGTACATGGGCACCTGAAGGCAGCAGTCACCCGGCAGCTGGTATCACCCCTCCTGCCAGGTGATGCGAACTCATCGCACCTCCAGCTCTCCACTCAAGATCTAGACCCAGCTTGAGAGAGACAGAGCGAGACAGCACATGGGATGCTACAAAACCTGTACCAGGACCTCTGTTCCTCTCAGAGCTCTCAGTAATGAGGAGAACAAATGGTGTTTTGAGGCTTGCAATTATTACATACATATAAACAATTTCACCTCCTCCTGTGTCCGAGTTTCGGGATATTTGGCACAGTGTATAAGCACAAATAGATTCACCCCCTCCCTCCCAGTAGTAGATTTTCAAAGGATTTTCAAAATCTCTCACAGGGCACTTTAGGGAAGGTTTCTTTCCTCTTTCTCCCTTGCTATTGTCTCTTTTGCCATCCAGAATTCTGCAGCTTTCTGCATTGTTCAGGTCAGGATGAAAGCCAAGAGAAACTGTGGTCCTAAAATCATCTAGTCTGAATGCTTTGTGCCTTTCTCATATGTTGGAAAAATAACATCTTTGCACAAGTGGAAATGGAAGTGGAAGGAGAAACACTTGGAAATTATTGTTATTTTTAAGTTCTGCCTCAGCAAATAGCCACTTGCAGCACTTACCGTCTGTCACATAAGAAAAACCTATATCAGTTCCCCATAACCAAACATCACCCGTGCTACTGAGTTCAGATAATGGGACCTGCCATTGCAGGCTGTCCTGTGGTTTCTGTCATGGATAAGACTCCTGCTAGCTTTCATCCTCAAATCTCAAGCAGAAGTTGAAAGAAAGGAAAACTTGCTGCAGGATGTTGCCAGCCACACCTGGCAGGTCCCACACCCAGGCCAAAGAGGCAGCTGCTCCTTCACTTCACAGAGCCAAATGCAGAGCACGGGACACCCTGGTGTGTCACTGCTGGCACATCACCCCTGAAGCTAAATACCAAATTGTAGCATTATCCCAGCTGTCATGGAGAGGAGGCTGGTCTACACTGCTGCTTCACACTGACTTCCCAGCTTGAAGCTTTCAATAGGCCTCAGGAAAATCAGGATCTGACTTGTCTCATAAGGCTTGCACTCTCTCAACTGCAAGGGAGCCCGCCCCTCACATTCGTGCATCAGGCAAAGGCACAGTATCCTAACGGATCCAGAAAACTTGAAGTCTAGACTTTGCTCATCCCTGCTGATGTGTTTTAAAAACCTGGGTGAGTTACAGAGCTTATTTGAGAAACAGGAAGCATTTGAAGGTTTACTTCCAGCCACTTCCATAAGCTCCCAGATGAAAACCTGTCGATGAAAACATCTTGATGAATGGGGCTTTGTGCAGCTTGTGGTTATCTGAATAATCCTTAATACCAGCTCCCTCTTCCTGCCTGATTTCTGCTGTGGTTAAGAAGCCTAAAGTAGTAAGATTAAGAAGCCTAAAGTAGCAAGAAATATGCCCTAAAGCAGTCAGCTAAGGATCCAAACTTAATGGGAACATCTGCAAAGGACTGAGAGCTGGAAAATTAGCTTTGCAATATTGGCTGCTGTGTCTCAATGCACAAAGGGATTGCTCCCAGACAGGAGACAGCAAGAGGGAGAAAACCATCATATCCTACTGCCCCAGCTTGTAGGGCAAAACCCTATCCCAGCTTCAGCCATGGAGATTAGCACTATCCTAAAGTTGCTGTAACACATGCTGTGGAACAGGCCTTGCTTTCCCCATCCCAGCAGACCTGTGAAAGACAACAAAGTACCCCAGAGCCAGCTGTCTCCACTGTAAGCCCAGAGGAAATGATCTGACTCTGAAATATGAGCCCAAATAGAACCACTATTCTTTTCCATAAGGAATAATGACAAGGCTCAACCCAGGCCAGCACCCTGCTTTCCTGCCTTTCCCTGTTATCACCTGCAGCAGGGCCTGAAAGCTCATTGAATACAGCTGGGGGCATCCCATCAGCCCTTAGCCCTTCCTCTTCTGCTCTTCTCCCACAAAGCCCGAAGAAAAACAGAATGAAGCAAAAGACACCCAAGCAAAATTCCTTGAACTTTTTGGTACAAACCTGCAGGAACAGTAGATTACCATGGTGAAGTGGGAACTTCGGAAAATTCAGATCAGAGGAAAATCCTGTCCTGAAGTTCAGGAGGGCAAGAGTTACACCAGCAATTTGAAAAAACATTTCTTTGCCCAGATGGTGCCTTGAACATAAACTGTCGAAGTCATTACTCAGACTTTATTGTCAGGGTTATGTTTTCTTTATTCCTTTTAATATTCCATATGCTGGTCATATAATACATTTCTTTGTATTCCTTCCCCTTTTATTCTCTTTGTTTGTTCCATTCATGACTTATCACCTTCTGGTGGCAATTTAATTATCGGATCTATATTATTGGTATCTTTTTTTTTTTTAATATAATAAAAGATTTCAGTACAAAACACTGCAAGTAATTCAATTTCCATCAGTGAGGAAGGAAGTTGGATGTATTCAATGAAAGGGAGGAGAGTAGCTGGCTATAACATTTTTAATAAAAATATAATAGCACTTTGTACTTTTTAGCATCTTATATTTGGAGAACCTTGTGGCTTCATAATCATTAATATTGCTTAACTTTTTCACTGCACTTTTCATCTATAGTTTTCCCAGCACTTTCTGAAGGTGAATCAGTATCAGCCTCCCTTTTTTTTGCATCCAGGGAAACAACGTGAAAGCCAATACAATCCAGCTGGACAGGGCATAGAGCAGGGATGAGACCCCGGGTATCCTGGAGCCGTTTCCATTGGACCATGCTGTCCCCCAGTATGAAGAGCTGCTCAACTTTTTCCATGAGTGATTACCAGCCCCATCTCCTTCTCAGATCTCCTTCTGTTGCCCACAAAAGCTGAGAGTCCATCACTCTTCAGTCTTGGTCTGCTTTGGTGCATTCTGCCTTGCCCAATCCAAATCACACTGTGTATCCCTCGGGGCAGGATCTGCACTCTCACTGAGATGGGAGAGCTTCAGAAGGGTTGGCTACCACAGGGCACAAAGGCAACTCAACCCCAGCAGCCCTACAAAGACTCCCTGAAATGTCTCCGTTTGCTCCTTAATCACCTGGGATAGGTTCCTCATTTTATACTTTGTGTGAAAATTCAATTTCTCTAGAAGCAAAGAATCCCAGATTTGATTGACCAAATCGCCAGTGGCTTGAAGGAGATGAGCAGGGGTCAATAGTTCTTGTCTGCTACAAGGCTATCAGGTTGCTTATTTGGCATAAAAACAGTGAAATTGTTGTTCAGTTCACGTGGAGCTGACCTGCAGAACAGGGATACTAACGATACTGAAAGTTTATATGGGTGCAAAAAGTTGTCTGGAGAAATCCACAGAAGCAAAATCATCAAAGAGCTCTTAAGTATAGAGAACCCACCTTCGGCTCAGAACCCCTCAGAAGAGCAAACAACATTGTGCACCACAGTAACCAGTAAGTATCCCAATCATGGCATGAAGGAGTCCCCTAAAAGGACAGACCCTGAGAGATCTCTAGGTTAGGGTGAGGCCGCCCAGGATCCTTTTGTTTCTCCCATGCAAATGTACCCCAGTTCGGTTTCCCTGACTGGCCCATGGATTCCCCTGCCCCTTTTTCCCTTATATGCCACAGCCCCGCCTGTGTCCCGCCCCCCAGCCCTCAGACCATTGGTCCCCGATGCTCTCCCCAGCTCCCGTTTAAAATCCCAGACTTCCCATTGTCTTGGCTTTTGTCTCTGGGATCCTCTGCATGTGAGGTTGTAATAAACCCTTACTCCTGGAACTCTAAACGGAAGTTTTTCCCTTCTCTTTGCTGCCGGTCTGTTGGAGAAGCCTGCCAGTGAGTGAGTGTGTGTTGAAGGCAGTTTTGTCCTGGAGGCATCTTCGGAGGGTTGTAGCACTTCACCACCCAACAGACCCCGGCACAGCCCCGACAGTGCAGTATTTGAAGGAGGGTAATTCTGTACCCTCTATACTGTTTCCTTGGCATCAGCACCAGAGGTGGGATGATGGGCTCACATGGAGCTTCTCAGCAAGTGCCAGGCCAGGCAGCCTGGAGGGAAGAGGGTTGTTTGGTGGCCCAGATGTACCATGTTTTGTACCACACCTGAGTGACTTGGAGCATTGGTCTCAGGACACACTGTTTGATCAGAGAAACTCTCTATGCAAGGCAAGATCTACCTTTGGCAGGCAGGTCCCTGTGTCTGTGTAGTGGCTCCCTTGCTTCTGCATGGGTAAAAGGATCCTCTAGATAGGGCCTATACCCTGAGCATGGTCAATTTATTTTGTTATGCATTCTTTCAATTTCCTTTCTTCCTAGTAAAGTTCAAAATTACTAGGATTTAGTATCTTCAAATAATGTATATGGTACTTCAAACTGGCTATTTTGCCACCTTTAAATTCTTCCTAAAAAAAAAGTAGGTTCTTGCTTTACCTTTTCATAAAGAGGAGCTCTGCTCCTAAGGCTCCAAACACAGCAGTCAGAATGACAGAAGATGTTTTCTGATCAGTAAAGTGTTTAGAGAAAGAGCTTTCCTTATTTTGCTGCTTCTTTAAATATCAGTCAGTTTTCTTTTTCCATAGATCAAAGCTTTCATGTGGTATTTTTTTGTTTCAGCGTTGTTTCTTAGGTCAGAAATTATTTAGAATACATTGGAGAAAAATAAATCACCTTTTCTTTCCCTCTTGCTTTTTAAATGAAACCACTAAAAGTATTTTCAGTTCCAAAATTATCACCCAAACTCAAAACACCCACAAAAATTATCTGGGAAGAAAAAAAGGGGGGGAGAAACCTAGTAGAAATATATTCATGGGACTAGCATGTGTGTAGCAGATTTATTTATTTATTTATTTGCATATTTTAATACTAGGGAATTATTGTATCTGCGAGCCAAAACAACAGTGCTTCCCAATGCCAACTCCAGCTGTTCATCCCTTGTAAAATTACGAGCTGTTTTCAAGAGTTTGATTAGATTTTGTGATGGAACTTCGGTGTAGCTATGCAGATCTTGTTGATTGCTGTGGTGTTGTAAAGACTCCACGTGACAAAAGGGTGCCTCACACCAGGCCCAATCAGTTATGGCTAGGAAGAATCCTCCTGGAGTGCACCCAGAGCACGTAGCCGTGGTGAGCTCAGAAAGGTGTGGGACCAGCCATGCTGGGGCCTTGTCCTAATGGCCTTGGCATGCCTTTTCCAGCCCCAGGGTTCCTGGACCAGTAGGCTCTTTGACTGTCTAGAGCCTCATCCTAGTCTAACCTTCAGCCTAAGCCTAAGCCTGGCCCTAACGCAGACCCACTAGGATGTGTTTTCCAGTTCAGAAAGATGTAAGAGCAGCCATGTCAGGGCCTTGCTGGAATGACTTTGGCTTGCCTTTTTCAGCTCCAGTGTAACTGGAGCTGTAGGTTCTTTGACTGTCTAGAACCCAGCCCTAGGCCTAACCCTGATCCTAAAGCTGACCCTAACCCCAGCCACTACCCCTAAGCACTATCATAACCACTCCCCTAACCACTACCCTATCCCTACCCCTTACCAGGTGTCACTGAGCTGAAATGTCCATCCTGATTTAATATCCACTCCAAGTCCTTTTGGGGAACACTAGCAAACAGGCTTACAAAGGCAGGAGGAAACAGTTTTAAACAAACCAGTGCATTAGTGGGAGAATTCAGTATCTTCCCAACAAGTTTTCCACAGAGCTCCAAAAGGCATTTGGCACTGAAGGCAACTGCAGTGCTCATGTCCTGCAAGGAATTCTGCTGAGCTTGAGGTAGGTACTGCAGGCTGGCAGCAGTTCAAAACATCTGGCCTCACGCTTTAGGCTGTGATGTAGAAGTTACATCCTGAGCATGTTTTGCTGTTAGAAATCTCCTAGCAGGTATCGTGAAAGGAACAGTTTTGTGTCACCTAATCTGAATTCAAATTTCATAATTATAATTTTATGTCTGCTTCTCCCTGAAGGAAAGACTCAATTGTTTACAGAGGTCCAGAAAGGACCATGGCTTTTCCATGGACAGAACATGCAGCAGCATCATCAGTCCTGGACAGGTTGTCCAAAGCAACTGAAGTTAGATATTGACAGATTCTGCTAGCTGGAGGCATTAGCACAAGTACTCCACCCTCCACACGTGCTTGAAATAGAGAAAGAAGTGCAGATGATATGAATTATGCAGCCACTAACTAACAAGGCATGTGTCATTTCTGAGTTTGTCGTTTTAAATATTTTCATGCCACAGAGATCTCAAACCACTAAGTATCACAAGACTTGTAAGACAAAAGCCTTAAAATGTCTGCCAAGGACTCACAATAAAGGACATTAAAACTTAAATAGAAAATTGGAAAAGCAGTGGCATTATTAATTGCTACCTTTTAAGCAAAGCTGTCTGTAATATTAGGACCTTTTGTGGCTTGACATTTGTAGACTTGGTAAATTAGAGCCATAAAAGAAATTGGCCTCTCTAGACACAGGTAAAATCAGGTGTAATACCAAGGGTTACTAGTTAGTTCACAGTCCTTCAGCATATTGCAGATAAAAAACCCTGAGGCCTGCGCTTCCATCCCCATTTTGGCTAATCAGGAGACATCCCCATATGAGGCACAAGTTGCCCCAGCTCTCCCAGGGAGCAGGTGATGCTGTGAGTTACCAGGTCAAAGGACTCATGCAGCAAGTAGGAAAATCATGGCTTTATCCTCTCTTTTCCTTTCAGATGATTTACATCCGTAGGAGTGCAAGGAGCAATCAGCCCCTCTCTCTCGCCTGTCAAACCGTAAAGAGTCTAATCCAAATCACTGTTAATATTTCATTCGAGTTCAGTAGACTTTGGAGCCAGCCCCAGGCTCAGACTTAGCATGTCTTTTTGGAAGCTCAGTATCTGATTTTTATTAAGATGTGAGAGGCTCCTGTGAAGCAGAAGCCTTAGGATTCCTGTCGAAATGAGACTTGAAGCAGTGAAAGGAAGAAAAAGTGGATTGTTTGGGCTGCATCTTGCCCTATGCTCAGGAAACTCAGCACTGCTCCAAGAACAGAGGGAAGATATGGAAGTGATGTACTACAGTGCCTGAAGATGTTTTAACGTGATATCTTGCAGCCTGCAGTTCCCAGTGCAAGCAGCACATGGGAACTTGCTGTTTTCTAGGATCTTGGTTAGGGATAAACTCTGATGCTGTTCATATCCTCCAGACACTTTGCACTTGTTCTGAACTGTAGTGGTGGAGCATCCTCTGCTCTGCCTCATTATTTAGACTGCACAAGGCATAAGGGAGTCAATGGCATTGGGTGGTGGAAGCTGTTTTTACATCCCTTTCTTACACTGTGTATAACTTGTCTTGACCTAGGGAGTTACCTGAAGGAGTAGGAAGCAGATAAGAAGACTCCTCAGCCACCTCCTTTCTTGGTCTGCACCTCATCCCACCACGGGAAGGGACTGGCAAGCCAAATGTTGTGTCAGACACCAGAATACCTCCCACAGTTTGGGGGTACGTGGTGTTTCCTGCACCAAATGACTGAAGCTCTCCCAGTTCTCATTGATGCTTGTAGTTGTTCTTCATTGCCACTCAGTTTATCCCCTCTGTGGTTTCCCACTGCTGCTGGTAGGATGTAAAACCCGATAGGTCTAGGCCAAATGGAATCACACCTCAGTAAAATGCAGTATTTTTGAGAAATAATAATGACAGCAGATTACAGAGTTCATGTGCATTTCCAAGATTTTCTTTTTAATAGCTTTTGTTGATATGGCTTGATATAACTGACTAAAGAAATGTTGCATCCTAGAAAATTCAGTCTGGACTGCTGGTTATAACTTTGACCACTGCACTGGTTGGGTCTATCTGTAGCTCTTTGGTCTTTTACCATCAGCCTTGAGTTTCCTCAAAGATGGTGTGAGCTGTTTTGGAGTCTGTAATGAGTGGTGGCATATGAACTCAACATAACAAGGATCCTTCCTAAGACAGAAGAATTACTGTATCAGAATGATCAGAAACCATGACCCTTGTCCTTATATAGACCCATAGAAAAATCCATTAGTATCCTCAGAGTAGGCTGGAGAGACACATGAAGAGCTTGCTTAAGCTTAGTGAAGTCACATTAGTGGGATGCCAAGGTGTAACCCTCCTGCCGTGATCATTTTAACACGGGAGGACCCCATATTCTGAGTGTGCTCAGGCAAAGGGGTAGGGGTGCTCTCCCACGGGCACTCTTCGGGCTCCACAGGTGGATGGCAAAGGGAGGAGCAGAGACCAGTGCTGTCTTTCCTGTGAAAGAACGATTAACAAAGAGTCTGTCAGTAGGAGCCTGGGAGTGAGAGATCCCCATAATGGCAGAGCAAGTGAATAGCATGTGTTTAAAGAGCCCATAATCCCATATTTACACAACAGTCCTTAATGGCTCATTCAGAGCCATTGTAAAGAACCAAGTAAATAGTGTGGTTAGAAAGTCTGTTACTTTATATTTACTCACTAGACCGTCTGCTGTGGGAGCTGTGAATGTCATGGAGAGCTAAAAGGAGCATTCTTTTGATTTTCTTTTTTTTCTTTTTTTTCCCTTTTTTTTTTGCTATGAAAAGCTAACTAATAATGATACTGAAAACCACTTTCAATAGGAACTATACCTTCACTTTGCACCAGTGGAGAACAACCATTAGCACACTTTGTCAAGGAAAGGGATGCATTTATCATCACCTGGAGTCTTTTCATAGAGGCTGGATGTGCTCTAAAAGATAAGGTCTTAGTCAACAAGACGTTATTGAACTCAATAGCACTCACCTGTGTGGCGGGAAAAATTCATTCTTGTCACTGCAAGAAATTCTGGGAAGGCATAAAATGGTCTGGTTTACACATATTTTATACAAATAGTCTCTTCTGGCTTTAAAATATGCTACATGTGAGACTGGACACTAAATTTATTCTCTCAAATGTTTATTCATGTAAACAATCAAATCTTCATTAAAGTCAAAATTATACACACAAATCAGAGTGAAGCAGACAGCCTATTAGCATGTGAAATGAAGGTGACATTAAATATTTGGAGATTTGCATAGCAAATAATTATAAATCCAAAGTTAGTGGTGAGTTATGAAATGGACCGTTAAGATCTAACGAAGTCCACTTAAATAAGAAAAATTCACAGAAGCAGCAGGTATCTTAGTTCCCTGAAACATTATTCAAGATGATATCTGAACCTTAAGAAACTGATCCTGAAAATTCCCGTGAGGCAACAACAAGCACTGGAATGGAGCAAATAATTAATAAGTAATCATTTATACAATGAACTTTTCTTCTTGTTTGTGATTGTCTACAGAGATCATTAGATCTATTTATAATACACAATGACTCACAATTTTGTCAATAATACTTTGCTTGCAAATAGTTTAAAATTTGCAACTATAAGGAAGAACAGAGGAATCCTGAATGTTTACTGCTGTTTCCTGACTAATTACAAAAGCCATGAGATCAGCAAGGGATGACTGTGAATTCGGAATCAAATATTTAATAACCAAATGTGTAATTTTAAGTTTCTCTTCAGTAAAAAAATTAAGACCTACTATCTAAGGAAGAAGGTGCTTTGTCTTAATGTGAGAGGAAATGACAAAATGTAGTTCAGGCAGTACCAGTGTGTGGTCACACACCCCTCAGAGTGGCCAGGGTGGGTGACATGTAGGGTGGCTGCAGCCATTTGGGAGAAGGGGATAAGGCTGGAGCCTTCCTGGGCCTTCACATGTCAGGGGACCTAAAACTTAAAGCCACTCCTGCTACATCAATCCCGCCTTGTTCAAAGAGTTCTGATGAAACTTCACTCTGATGTCGTCTGCTGTTTCCTGCCTCCAAGCACTCATGCTGCCGAAGTCTGAGAAATAAATTGTGCCAGGAGAGTAAAGGGAAATAGATCAAGAACATATCAAATTGACATTCCCTATCAAAATGGAATGAGTTTTTGAGAGCCAAAAATATAATGTGGAAAATCCAGTTTAGGTAACCAAATTATTGATGACTGGGGAGATGGAGGCACAGGCCAGCAATGAGGAGCCAGGAATAGCAACCAGGACTTTCCTGTCGAAAGATCCAAAGTTTGTAAGACTTCATCCACTGCAAGGAGGGCAAGGCTATGCCCCTCTCTGCACAACAAAACCTCAGCAGTATGGCTGGTGTTTTCCTAGGATACTCTTCACAGACAGCAGACCCTTTTCTACTGCAAAAGTGCATTTCTGCATTGACTTTTGTAGCACATTAACACAGCAGAATGGCTGTGAGTACATACAGAGCCTGTGATATTGGATATTGGAGTTTGGATAGCATCCCTCTCCTCCTCTTTGCTCTGGTATTCAGCCCTGCTTTTCCTCACTCCACATCTGCAGCCCCAACTGTAAGGAACAATTTCAGTCTGGGTGAGTGGTCTTGTCTCAGACTACCAGGACTGTGAGCAGGGCTGTGTGTATTTGTGTAAGGATGGCGACACCTGTCCCTAATGTGTCCTTGCCGTTCTTAAAAGATTTTCTCATGGCAGTAGAGGGAATGAGACTAGAACAGCTTTCTGAAGCATTTTTTTTCAGTATATCCTTTTTCTTCTGCTACTTTGTCCTTTGCTCCTGAGTTGACGTCAAAGGTCTCATCTATAAGTGCAGACAAAGTGTCTCCATCAGTCCTGACCTGGCTCAGGGGCAAGTGGACACCCACATGAGAGGATGTGCATGAGTAAAACCTGGAGTGAATCCTCCAAGCCCGTGAGTCCTGGTGCCTTCATCTTATTTTCCTGGGGTATTTTAGTACTGTCAAGATACTGACTCAATCATACTTGGGGTTTTTCACCCAGTTTCTTTAGCTAATTAAATGTTGTAAGATGCCACGATGAAAATTATATAAGCACAAGCAATTTTTATGAATTGGTGGCATTAATTTAAATTTGATTCCAGCAGAGCACGCCATGATGTTTCAGGCTATTAGCCCATCACTAATACAGACTATAGAATAGTTAATATCAGTCCATTCAAATCCAAGACATATTTTGATTTGCTGAATAGCTTTAATTCTCCCAAAGCTGATCAAATAATAATAACAACAGTAACAATAACAATAAAGGCAATTCCAGTGTGATTGGCTAATCTGATGGTTTTGCTCCCAGTTTATTTTTAATTTCTGGCAGCAGTGATATTGGAAATTAAAAAGCTCTCTTGACACTCGAGTGACTCGAATCTCAGACCAGATGAAATGAGGTGACTGAAGCAGCTCTGGGCCTTTTATTCTCTCCCATCATTATCACAGCTAATAAGAAGAAACTGTGAGGCTGCCCAGCAGTGAAGGCTGAGGACTTCCCCCCCCACACGCTTTCTTTCCTTTTTGTGCCATCCAAGATAAAGTACTAATTATCAGGACAGCTCAAGCTCATTTGTAGGAGGAAGGGAATTGAATGCTGCTTCAGTGAAAAGACTTAGCTCCTGTGTGCCCTTGGGTAGGAATTGTGGTACTTTGGTGATTTAAGCAATCCAAATTAAAACACCTTGAAGTGACAGGCAGACATCCCAACGGGCTTGCTCCTAGGACCTCTGTTCTAGCTCTTGTTGCAAGGTGCAACAGAAAAAAAACCCAAAGAATTTCACCCAGACCACTGTCCAGGGACAGGTCTTCCAGATGTGATAAAAACTCAGGCCCTTCTCTGATTTGGACAGCCAAGATGGGAACCTCTGGAGCATAAGTTTACCCTAGGACACAGGGAGGTGTGGACTGGAAATTCACACACTATTTGATAGCAAATGATTTGTGTGGAAGAGCAATTGGATTGAAAGTCTGGGGATGAATAAGACTTTGGCCTGGTTCTGTCTGGAAAGGGCACACTTTAGTTTGTGCACAGTGTGGTGGCACTGTCACTGCTGTTACAACACAGAACGCACAGAATGGTGCAAGCTGACTCAGCCCACACCACACTTTACGGGGGTTTGTCACACCTCTTTTAGAAGACCCCCAGTGATGCAGATTCTGCAGACTGCCCAGCATTTTCTTCCTTATCTAAAGTCACCTACACTGTGACAGGGAGAGGAATGCAGAAAGAGGACTGTGATTTTGCAATGGGCTCAGCGTCAAGTAAAAATTACCCCCAGATCACTGATGCACTCACTCTGGAGCTGCTGAGGGAGGCCACAGTGGGAATATAGGATGAGGGGTTGTGAGAGGGGCCCCAAAACCCTCCTTGATGTTAGAATGATCCAACACCCCCTGTGCTTCAGGAGTGAAGGTCCTGCTGTGTTCTGCTTATCCAGGCAGCAGGCACTGAGTGTACAGAAGGAGTGTTTGGGCCACAGGTCTGTCAAATCCAGGAACTAATTATTTTGAAATAAAACACAGTGTTTTCATTGCTGGTGTTAAAGTGCTTTATCAGCAGGAATCTGTGTCTGCCATGTTCCAGATAAATGCTGGGAGAGGAGCAGAGCACTGTGCTCACAGGCTGCCCCATCATCTGTTTTGTTAATGGCTCCATTGCTTGCCTGCCTGGAGAAGATGATTCTCACCATGCATCATGAGGATGGCTGAACGTGCCTTACAGGCTTGGGTGCCAGAGGAGAGCCATTCCTTCTTCCCACCCCTGTACCAGTGCCCCAGGAGAGAAAAAATTCAGCTCTGCCACTTCTACCCATGAGTGGAAAAAGCAACTTGTGATTTTGCTGATTGCTCCAAACAACCACCACTGGTGAGGGCAGGAATGGGACCAGTCCAGAGGATACTTTTGCAGGGCATCCTCCCCATCAGGTTGCTTGAGGCTCCCCAGGACACTGGCACAGTTTTTCTTGTCTTCTAGGCATTTAATACTTCCTTTTCTGTTCGATGTCCATTAGCACGCTTCACCACCACAAATCCCATGAGTGTTTTGGAGTGGTGGTTCACACTGGGAGACATTTGCTGTCTTTCATCCCAAGCAAAACTAAAGCAGGAGATGAGGGGAGTGTTTTCCTTGCTGGGGCTTTCTGGGAGCCCTTTTGTGTCTGAGGGGTTGGAAATCCCAGGGAAGGCTTGCTGGCTGTGACAATGTTTCCCATGTCTGCCAGAGGACAAGGTGGTAAATAAATTTCAGGCTAATGGAGGTGGGTGTTAAATATTTGCTGCACTTGAGCAGGAGGGCCTTTGTCACTAATTAGTGGGAGATGTTAAAGGAGATGGGACATATTTAAACCTCATTGTTTGCCATTAAAGCACAAATTCTTTTACTTCTCTTCTGGGCTAAGCAGCTAATGCATTTCGAGCAGTAGCAGAAGGGCTTAGTGGATTAATCACTGTCCTTGGAAATAAAAAATGATTTAATTTAATGCATGCAAATGTTAGGCAAGTGATAGAAGCAAGCGGTCACTGGCTTGTGAGCCAGATCAGAGTTCGGGGTCTGGTCTCTGTATACAAACAGGCTCTTCAGACTCAGCTCTGACCTGAGGGAGAGCAGAGGCTGGGGGACGTGCCAGGCAGGGGCGTTTTGGGCACCTTCACTGGTGCCTTCCTGGCAGCTGCAAGTCCTCCCAGCGCCTGCCATCCATCCTCGGGGTGTCCAGCACTGGGGAAAACATCAAGTCCTTCAGGCTTAAAGAAAAGCTTGGTGACTGCAGAGACTTCTCCACCCATTTCTCAACACCTCAATCCTTTCAACACGTGTGATTTGTATGGCCCTTGGCAGCCGAGTAGATGGGTGAGCAGACAGTACTAAGTGTGCTATTAACTACAGCTCAGTGACTGTAAGGATTCCTTGGCCCTTTCCCTTCTGTTAGACGTACAGCACAGTAAGGCATGAAACACTGCAGAGGGTTTCTTCCCAGCTCGGATGCCTGTGGTGCCACCCAGCCTGGCACCCGGAGCAGCACCAGGCACCCGTCTGCATCAAAGCCCATCTGCATCAAAGCCCATCTGCATCAAAGCCCATCTGCAAGTGCCTTGTGGCTGTGACTCAACGAGCCCCTTGCCCAGGGAATGGGGAAGGCTCTGGGAATGCAGACAGGCTGTGAGCCTTCCCGGTGCCACACTCCTCTCTTCAGGCTCCACGAGGAAACATTGTGCAGTGACACCCTTATCTGCCCTGGATGGATCAGATTAATTACTCCAATGAGAAATTTCCCCCAGCAAGTCATTTTCCCATTCAGTGCACTTTGTAAATATGAACTGCCTCTTCCAAAATCTTCCTGTGAATGAACAGAAAATCTTGTTTTTCCAGAAAGGAAAGTGAGGCATAGGAAAAGGTAAATGACATGCTCAGAGCATGGGGAAGTGTGTATAAATTGAACAAGAACAATTTTATCAACACTTTTATGGGAATTTGAAAATTATAATTACAGTAGGTGATGGGGCACATTTTTCCAATGCAGTGTGTGAAAGAGCAATTTTAAAACATTCTCTACCTCCAGTGTTTTCTGGCAGAGGGAAGCCCTGAAAAGCACGTCTGTCTGCACAACAAACCTGTTTTTCTCAGTTCTGTCTTGCAGATCCGTTAGAAATAGTCCACAAACTCCCATAGATTCCTGCTGCAGAGATTAGGAAACACTGTATATAGAACATTTACATCATAGTGAAAAAGAAGATGTTAGAAAAATTGATTTTAATCCAATGCAGAACTGGAAAACATCTGATTTCCTAGCTGTCCACCAAGCAGAATGTCCAGCCAATTTTTTTTTTTTAATTTATATCTTATATTGCAATATTAAGAGGAAACATTGTGCCAAAAAAAAATAAAGACATATTTCTATTAGTGCTAAGCAGCAACTACTCCTGGGATTTTAGTGATGGGATGCAAAAAAGAATGGCAGAATATTTCCAGCAGCACATCTGTGGAAACAGAGTCTATTGGCATAGGTTATTAGTCTAATTTTTCATTATGCATTTCTATATGGGAATATAGAAGGCATGCAAATATGAAATTTACAGAAAGAAATACAGAAATAAAAACGTACACATGTGTTACAAGGACCAAAAATTTAAAGACTTAAAAATTTCCCAAACAGAAGTTTTTCTTTCCCCACAATTCAGATTTTGCCTAGAAGAAGATGCTGACATTTCATGGAAACAAAGACATTTGGGGTTTGACTGAATAGTGTTTTTCGATAGAAAGCAGTATTGGTATAGAGGTTCCAAGCAGCTCCAATCTCAAATCAACATTTGCAGCCCATAGTGACAGGCAGCCCATAGTGACAGGCAGCCTACAACGGCTTAAATAAAGATATGAATTTTCCAGAAGTTTAACTATAGAAAGGTTGAAGAAGGCATCACAAAACCCGGTGTGGCCTTGTTTGCCTACGAGAAGCACAGATGGGTTAAAAGAAAGCACCAGGTCGGGGATTCGAAAGGGTCAGCTCAGCAGTGCCAGCATCCCACCAGGGTTTGATATTCAACCAGACTCAAACTGTGGAAAACAGACGGTGTGAAGGTCAAGGCAGTCAGGATCAGCAGGACCAGGATCAGCATGAGTAAATCACCTCCTTGCAGGCAACCTTACCCCAGGACAAGCCTGCCCCTGCCCCCAGGGCTAATTCCCAATGTCCCTGCAACAGCGATATCAGGGCTGTGAGTGTTCACAGGGGATCACCTGGGAGGGAATGGGGTGGGATGAAGAGCCAGTCCAGCACTCACACATGTCAGGAGAGCTAAAATCCTGGGCTGCAATCCCCAGTAGGTAAAAGTGTAACTGGGGAGTAGACTGAGTTGCTAAAGATACCTGGGTTGTGTATTGCAAAACCAAGGAAGGACTGGGAGAAACACATCTCTCCAGTTTTATGTTTTCATAGAATCATAGAATGATTTAGATTGGAAAAGACCATTTAAGGTCGTGGAGTCCAACCATTAACCCAGCACTGCCCAGTGCAACACTAACCCAAGTCCCTCAGTGCCACATCTACACAGCTTTTAAATCCTTCCGGAGATGGTGACTCCACCACTTCCCTGGGCAGGTTTTTCCAATTTTTCACAACCTTTTTTCCTAATATTCGATGTAAACTTCCCCTCCCATCACTATTTATTTCTCCTTTCCAAGGACATTCATCTTGCCTCTTATTCCTAAGATAAACACAGGAAATTTTATATCAGGCTTGTGCCTGCTATTTTCCCTGGATTTAGGAGACATTGCTGTGCTCTTCATCCTGGGAGCCCTCCATCTGCAGGAGAGATGGGAGAACTTGTTTCCCAAGGCAGCGCTGAAATGAGGATCTTCTGGATGAGCCACAAAGCAGCTTACTCCAGATGAGCCAGGAGGAGCTGAGCGGAAGTGTCTCCCAGCTGGAAGTCTCTCTCAGCGACTATTACAACAGCAGGGTTATCTGTGCTGCTGAAAGGAGATGTTACTGTGAGCTATGACAAACTCATTGAGTTTTGCAACAACACTGGCAAACTAACGGCAATGAATTTAGAAAGAATGCTTGGGGAATGCTAAGCCAGTCCCTTCCTCTGCCTTCGGCTTTGCACCACTCATTAAGCCTTGCTCTAAAGCATGGAGCCGGAGCTGGGATTGAGGACCTGTGCACACACAAGCACATCTTTTATCTTTGTAGGGTTGATCACAAGGGTAGGGCCACGGGGAGGTTCTTTATTTTAGTGAAGAATACAGAATATTGAGTTGATTGGAATTGAAAGATGGGGCAAGAGGCTCTACTAGCATTTTCCTGAATTCATCAGAGAACAATATCAACAGGCATGTGAAATCCTCAGCATTTTGCAGCAAATCAGCCCACTAATGAGAAAACACGCATGTGGCCAAAGGAGTGATTGCAGCTCAAGTTTCCTGGCTTTGAAACTGCCTTTCAAGCTATGTGAAGAAAGAGTTGTGGTTAGCAGAAATGCTACAGCTACTTCACCAACACTTTCTCAAAGCTCCAAGTCAGAGACAAGCCCTTTACTTGACCAAAAGTCACTAGAGTGGTGTCACCACTGGTTTAGGGCAGTTAAAGAGTAAATTTATGCTCAGAGACTTTAGGAGAGACCTGTCAAGGGCACTGCCAGGCTCAAGAGCTATTCAGGCACCTACACACAGACATCATGGACAACGCATGGGGTCAGAGATGCCTGGCAGTGGTGGGTGGAAGTGATATTGGGAGCCCTTGGCAGCTGGAGGCAAGGTGGGATGCCTGAAGGTCTTTGAAATGTCGCTGTGTTTCGCAACCTACCTTGTTCACCAGATAACTCAAAAATTCTGTGGGGAGCTCTATGGCCTCAGCAGTGCTCTGGGTTCCTGGAAAGCATCAGCAAGGACATGCTTTACTCCTGACACATCCCCTTCAACAGGACTACCAAAAGGAGAACGCAGGCCAAAGTCTAGCCTCCAGCTGGTACCATCCAGAAAAAACAAAAAAAATTTGAAAATAAAAGCAAATCCACAATGGCAAGGTGAACAGTAGGAGCTGGAGAATCAACAGAGCATCTCCATTGCTGTAAATCTTGCAATAGCCGCAACTGCCCCAGAAATTTATTTCGTTCTTTTCACGATGACTTTTTCAGAGGAAAATTGAGGACCTTATTGTTATTTATTATGATCACAGCTAGTTCTTCAGAGATTTCCTTAATTAGCTTCATTAGACACACAGCTTAATCTTAAAATCCTGGGCTTGTCAGCATGGCAAATTAAAACTTTGGTTTTTTCTCTCCTTTCTATATGCCAGGTTGGAGAGTGTGTGAAGGAAAACTGGGGGTCTCCTGACAGTTTCAGAAAGTGTGAGAATCTGTCTTTAATCTTTGATGACTGGAGCAGCGTATGCAGAGTGGATAGGGGAGAGGAGTCAGTTGTGTGGCACGGAGGGAAACGGAGGGGTCATTGCATATAAAAGCAGACCTATCCTTTCTCACACCAGATGAGCTGAGCATACAGCCTGCTGGCTCCCCCCCAGCAAGAGATTTCTCAAACCCTCCAGGAATAATGGGGAAAAAAACCTGCTGCAGCTAATGAACACTGAATCCTAGCAGAAAGAAACCCTACAGAAGTATCTGTGACATCCACATTAATAGCAAAGGAGTTAGTTGTGATTGATGCTATTCCAGCGAACACTAAAGGAATTAATAATGATTAGGGCCATTATTTTAAAGCATTACCCCCCCAAAAAACCCAAAGGGAAAACAATTAGATGTCTTCAGTGGTTATCTTTCACACTATACTTACTGCAGTGATCAGACACAATATTATGCCTATTAATCAGCAAAATGATGGAAAAGGGTGTAACTCGTGTATATCCATGAGACAGTCCTTAGCAGCACATACCTTATTTGCTAGTCTGTTTATGAGTCTGCTACTGGCACAGAGAAATATGTTTTTTGTTTTCACAGCAGTAGAAGGTGCCTCATGAGCTTGGAAATAGGTGGAAGAGTTGTTCATTAAAATGAAGAAAACAAATAAAACCACCCACTCTTAGGGATTTTGCATTCGTAGATCATATGACCCTGCTTATCCCCACTGGGTCTGAGGGTGGATTTTGGCTTGTGTGTTCCAAGCCCTGTAAGATGAGTTCTTCATCAGCAGTGAAAAGTTGTGATGAGCCTTATCACTATATTGCAGGTGAGGAAACTGAGGCTCCGAGACATCACGAGATTTTCCTGAGGTCACATGCTAATCAGTACAGAGCCAGAGGGAAATCCTGATTTTTGGCTCTCTGCATTAAGCACTGAGTCAATAATCTCTCTTTTGTCCATCTGTGGTGCGTTGATTCACTTCTATCATCAATGGGTCATAACCCAACGTCATTGCTCATCTGTGTCGTGGTCTTGCAATGCAAAGTGAGCTTTTAGTAATTCATCTGAGCCTAATGGGTGGGTTGATACACAGATGCCAGCTGGGAGAGGGCTGTGGGGTGCAATCCCTGTCCCAGACTCCCCACCCCTGCAGGAGATTCCTGCACTGAGAGCAGGCCAGCCCCAGCTGCCGTGGAAGGCAGGCAGTGCCTTCTTGTGCCTGGCAGCACCAGCGGGTGCAGGATCATGCCCAGCTCAGGCCTCACTGAAGCTAATGGTTCACATGGTTTATATTCCTTCTGTGGGTTGACCAGGGCAGGTTGAGAGGAAAGATGGTGGAAAAGTGGGATTAGTTAGTAATGTGATGTATCTGCATTTTCTCGGGCAGGGGCAGATGAGAGTTTGCTATATCTAAAGCCACAACATGCCAGAAGCTGAATAATCACACCAGCATCTCTGTTCTCTTCCAGGGGCCAGTTATGGTCACTGCACCCGCATCATAGCTGAAGAGAGGAGAGGAGGCAAGCTTGAACACAAGTCAATGACAAAACAGCATCAACCCTTGGGATCATTTTCTTTTCCAAGTTAAATTTCAGCTGTTATTAAACTCTTCCAGACCACATAGACTTGGCTTCCATTTTCCTTTTGAAAAGTGATATAAATTTTCCAGCCAATTCTCTGTACCCCTCAGTCCCAACTTTGATGATTAATATCCCAAAGCGGGGCTGAGAATCCAAATAGGAGCCTGTAATCAAATTCCTCATTGATTCCCATGATACAGGATCAGAAGCACAATGATGAAGCAATCCTAATTTTGCAGCCAGAGCCAAATGCCAATTAGATCCTCAGCGGGTGTAAACTGAGCTGGCATTGTTCTCCCTGGAAAAGACAAAGCTGATTTACACCCGGGTGAAGATCTGCCTTGCCAGCCCTTCCTGTCCTATAACGCTGAGCTCCTGCTCCCACAGTGGCCTGGAGGGAAGTGGGCAAAAGTGTTTTTCCATGACTATGGACGTCCATGTGTCTGGAGTAATGGGAAATAATCCACTTTCCCTGTGCCTATCAGTGGGAGTGAGCATAGTGCTTGTTTTAAAGGTCATTTTAGGCTGCCGGGAAGCACTAAAATCCAGCAGTGTCAATAATCTGTCCATACCTGTCCTTATTTCCAGCCTGGCACCCACCCTGCCCTGGAGCTGTTTGGGAGATGGAGCAAGTCAGGCTCCCACACCCTTCTCCCTTGGGGATCACTCTCCTGGCTCATGGCAGCAGCTCTGGTTCTTCACAGCTTCCAGAGCATCACAGCACAGCCCTGCAACGCAGGACATCCCCCCCACCTTTCCCAGCTGCTCATCAGCTGTCACTTAGCCCTTTCTTTCCATATCTGGGCTTAGCATTGCTTTCAGAGACAAAATCCTTGTGATTCCACTACCACAGGAATCAAAGCGGGCAAGAAAAATAAAACCTTAAAATCTGTCTTCAGAAAAGGAACTGTGGCTGCACCAGGCTGTGCAGAGCCACCCACCCATCTCAAGCATCCTCACTGAGCTCATCCACGGTGGTGGGTGACTGGATCTGGAGTGTTGCTCCAAGAGGGGTTATCCTGTACCCATAGAGGAACAACCCACGCTAAAAATTGCAGAAGCAAAACAGAATATATTCAGGGAATTAATTGTATGGAAAATTATCCAGGCTATTAAAAGCCACACGAACAGGCTGAATATCATGCATTTTGAGCATATACAGAAAAACATCATTTTGAAGGGGATTATTGTTTAAATAGGCAATAGGGGTTCTAGCAGATAAGCTTCCCGCTCCTGTCTTCTCTTATTGTCTGGAGTACATTATCTCCACCATAACATTCTCAGCTCTCTCCAGGAGTATTGTCAGAGTGAAATGCTATTTTAAAAGTATATGTTTATGTTTCAATAGACTTTATAATAGCAAACACATCCACCCAAGACACAGTAAGTGAGAGGGAAAAAAAGGAGAAGGGAAATCAAGAGACAGAGGTGGCAGCTTTCCTGACACTCAGTAGAAGAGGAATAAATGTTAGCAGCTAAAAGCACTCTGGGTTTTTTCCTCCATGCTGAACACAGGCATGCAGAGGAGGATTAGCTAATGTGCATTTGTCCAGGGGACAAGGAGCCAGCAGCACACTCCACCTGGACAAGGACAGGTCTGCACAGGACCCCGGCCCCTCTGTAGGGTTCCCCTTCAACAGTCACTTCATTGCATTTTCAATCCTGAGTTTAAAAGGTGGAAAACCAGGCCAGGTTGGATGGAATTCTGAGCAACCTGGTCTTGAGGAAGGTGTCCCTGCCCCAGGCAAGGGGTTGGAACCGCATAGTCTTTAAGGTTCCTTCCAACCCAAATTGATCTATGATTCAATGAAAATGGCTCAATGCAAGGTTGAGCTACTACAGCCTCCCAGCAATCTGCTCTGAATTAGGGAAAAGCTCGAGTGATCTCGATCCTGCATCTTGCATTTGCCCAGAGGCCTGTGGAGGCATCCTGTTGGGATGCCTATGAGCATGTCTGTGCACACGAGTGGGTGGACCTGGCTGGGTTGTGGGACTTGTACATGGGAGGAGGCAAAAGTTAGCCCCGAGTCTGTAATTCACTTTTGAAGCTGTCAGACATCCTTACAATGTATTTCTGAAAGATATACTGTATAGAGTGAATTTCTAACAAGCTTCCATGTGATTTTAATCTCTTGAGTGAGAGAAACCTGATAAAGATATAGATCCATTCTCACATCTTGGCATAAAATCATATCTTATTGGTTTAGATCATTCTATGTTTTATTTTTTTATAGTACTAGTGTTTTCTAGTTGCAGCAGAAAATACAAACACTCAAGAGATCTCATTTTTCTGCTAAATGGATTTTCATTCCACATGAGTTATCTCTCTCTAGATATAAACATACACACACAGATATACCATGTACACCCCCTCACATTAAATGCCAAAGACACCATTAAATGTAATGTTAAGATAAAAAATCCCCAGGCTCGCGCTCAAAAATCCTCTCTTTTAAACATTCACAATTTAAAAGATACTTAAATAGACATTCTTCAAACTTGAGTCAATTTTAGCCTCTGTAGTGTAGCCCATAAAACAATCCGAGAGTAGTAATTTTTGGGGGGAGCTATTCTGGGAACAGTGCACGTGGAATATCTCCATTGTTATATAGGGGCTGAATGTGGTCTCCACTCATGCTCACCTACCTTAAATAGGTCAGCTGAATGACACCAAACCCTTAGTAACCATAAGAAAACATTACAGAAAGGAACTAAATCTGAAAAGTGAGAATCACTTGCTTCCTCCCTGAGAAGAGGGAGAAACTACAAAGGACAGTCTGAATACTGAATTTATGGCAAGCTTTTTCTTACAGACTCAGAGCCAAAAATCTGCTGTCAGTTACATTAGTATAAATCTGGAGCAGCTCCACTATCATCATTAGAGTTACAGGCCAATTATGTAATGAAAAGAAGTATTTCAGGCTTGCCAAAAATCTTAAATGTAGGTCCTGCTTCGGGCCATGCTGAAAGCCTGGATAAGTGGCCTGAATTTCAGTGCACCCTTCACCAGCATTTCCTGTCACCTACCAATTATTATTACGCCTATCAGCAGTGTGGGTATAGATTTATGTTGTTATCAAACATGATTTGACCTCTAATTCTGGGAGTAAAAAGGAAGTCAACCCATTGGCTTTCCGTGTCTTTGATGTTAAACTCTGCAGACAAAATACTATTCAGGGGATCCTGATAGATGGCTGGATAAAATATCCAGGGAGATCTTAATGCATTCATTTGCCCTTCCTTTAAGATGTGGCTGTCAAAGGAGATCGTATCACCAACAGTGCTGGTGAGATTCAGGTTGACCTGGCATGTTTTAGGTGGCACAGTCCAGAGGAAGATTTTCTCTGACTTTGGGAAAGTACATTGTGCTACCGACCTCTTGCTTCTCACTCTTTCCCATGGCAGCCCACGAGGAGGTTTGGGGTATCAGCCACTGCTCAATTTACTGGGCATTGGCACTTTCTGGTTTAGCTAAAAACTCCAATATTGGACTGAAAACACATTTCCCTTCAAAAGCCTTACCACCTCTTACCAACTCTTCCTGTTTCTCTGTCTTACAAATTCCCAGTACCAAAGGTGGTGAATTTCCATAAAAAAGAGGAAAAAAAAGGTAATTTTTCTGAACTGGAATTTATCCAAGAAAAATATCCTCCAACCATTTCTGCCAAACCCTGAGCCCCTGCAGAGCTGCCACACGGGCACACACATGTTCACACATGCATACAGTGCACGCAGATGGGTGGATACCCATGCAGGATTCACAAAAAGCTGGTATTAATCTCCAGCCGTGGCTGCAGAGCAGGAACACTGATCAATTCTTATTCACAGCATTGTTGAAAGGTAGAGTTCACAGAGTGCCCGGTGTGATCCCTTCCTCCATTTCCTGAAGATGCAGAGTATGTAGAAATGTGATGGGGGGGAAAAAAGGCAGGTTATTCCCGGCGGTGTAATTGGCCAGCAGTGCCTGGATGGGAGCCAGAAGATCAGAGGAGGAGAGGAGAGCACTGAGTAATGAACCACATGCTTTTAATTTCACTTAAGAACTCAAAGCAGGAAAACCTGAGCTGTATCCATGGGGATTGCAATCAATAGTCAAGCAGATAACAAAGAACTGGTGCTCAGGATAGAAAACTGCCTGGGCCCATTAGTTTATTGCCCAGCCTTTCTTTGGGAATTTATTCTTTCTTGCCTGAGTTTTTGGCTCCAGCTCTGAATCCTGCAAACACTAGGGAGCAGCAGCTTCCTTTGAAAGCATCCTGGCTGCACGATGGGGCTGGTGCTGTCAACTTTTGCCGTGTGCCAGCCCTTAAAATAAAGAGAGAAGCGGGGGAAAGGGAGGGGTGGCTGGTGGGAAAGCGTTCTTGATGATAATTTGATTGCATGCATTAATGATCAAAGTGTTGCAGACTAATTACCAACACTTACCTCTCAAATATTAAGTTATCATTTATTCCCCACCACCACCCCAGCTTTAGCTTTGCATCTACCCCCTGCATTCAGGGTGATCTCTTGCTCACTGACATCTCACAGTGTCAGTGCTGTGGCACCTGACAGCCTCACAAGCTGCAACCCAGGCGTTCAGGGAGCATCCCCTCTCCAGCGCCACCACCGTGTGTTCCCTTTGGTGGATAGTCTCCCATTCCTGGAGTCTTGGGGAACAAGGTCAGCCTGGAAGAGGGAAGCCCAGCACATTTTGCCGTGGTCTAGAGGGGTTCTTGGAAAATCAGCCCCCTCCTCTTCTTCATCTCATATCCAAAGACTGATCCTTCCATGTGGGTACCTCAGTGCAAGGTGCCTGTGTCAGTTTGGTCCAACTGGGTACCTGCCAAGCCAGAAATGCAAATAGTGACAGTCTTAAACAATGTGCTTTTCGATGCTGCTTCCAGCATCCATTTTAACTAGACAAATGCCAGCCTGCTGCCATCTGGTAACAAGAGGTACTAGAAGCCTCAGTGAGGAGCAGAGGGAATCTGGGGGATATTACCAGTTGCAAACAGGTTGCAGAGGAGGAATTTTCTTTTTAACCTGGGCTTTTCATACTCAAAAATGAACACAAAGGACTCTGGTAGTGATGGGGACTGAGGAAATACTCATTCAAATGTCCCCTCTGCCTCTATCCACAGTGACAGCAGGAAAAGCATCCTTGCCTCTTTCAGTGCCTCCTTTCTCTGGGAGAAGAGCAGGCAGGAGCAAATGGGTTGGATTTTATGCTATGTTTTTAATTAGGTTATCTTTAATTGACTAACACCTTCCCCTGAGCCATCTTGCTCCGCTAAGAGACAAAATACCATGGAATTGGCCCATTTTCCACGAGCACTGTGGTATTTCCTCTCTTCACGCAGTTAAATAGCCTCCATGCCGACTTGGCTACCTCCTTGCAGCTACTAGAAATAACCAAAATACAAGGACTAGATTCAGAACCAGTGGCAATCAGCTCAACCGGAGTGCAGTCAGAAGAGTTGAATCTCTTCTGCATGCTGCTAAAGAGCACTCTCAATGCTTGCAAGGGACTATTGCTGGGGATCTTTGGGTTTTTTTCACCCCACTCCTTTCACAGGATGGGACTGGAGTTTCTGCTAAATAGAATCTCCAGAGCTGCTCGTTCTGATGTGCTGCTTGAGATAAAAGCACGGGACCTGACAGTTCCTTCATCCGGAGCCTGGCTGTATCTGGGGAGGTTCCCAGGCAGGCAGGTCGATGCTCCACATGCCAGTGACATTTTTCGGCAGCAGCAGCAGTGGCCGAAAGCTCCGAGAGCACGGGGAGGCTTTGCTGGAGCGCACACACAGCAGATGAGATGTCACTCTGTTTACTCACACGTACTGCGCACAAACTGCCCATTATTGGCACTGCAAAGTTCCTGGCTGCAGGAGGCACAGCAGCGTCTTTCAAAGGACTGTAATGAAAGTGGGTCAGACATTTTCCCTTCCCGGGGCAATCCTTTAGCATAAGCAGGGATTTAAGTGTGCACAATTCCCATTATCTGCGATTGTTATACTCTTTCTCGCAAAGAAAGGGCTTCGTAATTCGACCAGGTCTGTCAAATGCACACACAGTGATGAAAATGGCCTGTTAGATGATAGGGGGTTGCCCTTTCAGTGCTGAGGAAGGGCATAGCCCTCCTGGGAGAGGATGATTCCAATGCTGAACAGATAAACTGTGCTTGATCTTAAAAGAAACGTTTGCAGAGGAGTCTTTTCATGCAGCTGCGGTGCTTATTTTGCCACAGGGTAGAGGCCTGTGTCTCCTCTACAGCCAAGAGGGTGGGTTCAGGCGTGATTTAGCTGTTCCTGAGCTTTGCAGCAGAGCCAAGGGTGAGCGAGGACAGCCAAAAACAGACCCTCCACCCATCAAGAAGCTGTCAGTGTGGTGCATCTCCCATGCAGAGCAGAGTGGCAGGTGCAGTGCACGCAGGCAGGACCTGCACAACAAGGGAATATCTGAACCCTGTCCAGGCCACTGGCATTGGACCTTCAGACATTCAGAAACTGGTACAACATGACCCAAAGCAGGGAGGGGGGAACTCCAGGTAGCAAAATGTCTCTTTAAGCCCCTTAAAAGCTGAGCTCCAAGCCACTTTAAAGATGTGTGAAAGGCCCCTCTGAATGGCCAGTCTAAGATCAATTCCCCATCTCAGGCATTAACATTTGCTGTCAGCTTTACTCTCACTACGAACTTTAGAATAAAAAGTGGAAAATGGGAATAGAACAGACCATGTTGTAAAAAATCCTATCTCTATAATAGCCTTAAAAATTACTTCTGTTGTTCTCCTTGAAAGAGGGTATTTCAAAAGCTTTTGTTGAGCTGACCTTGCTTCATGATTCTCTTCCTCTTTGGAGGATGTAAGGTCAGTAGAGGAAAAGAGAAATTAATGGGAAAAAAACAAGGAAGATGAAGAGAAATCCTGTATTGCACAGGAAGGGAAGACAAGACTGGGAAACAAAATTTTAAAAATCATCATCGTTGTCATCATCATCATCCAGGTAAGTACGGGTGAGAATGTTGCTTCCTTTTGGGTCTGAAGGCAAATTCTGGGTCTGTTCTCACAGGAAGATAAGACATTGCAAATAGCTTCTGGTTCCTTATCCTACTCACTTCTTAGGAATTCATTGGTGGTGTTTCTCAGGCAGCAAGGCTGTCTGGCAACCCTTGGAAATAAAACCTCTTCCAGAGATTCAGAGGTAGACCCAAAGGAGAAAGTCCTCTTTTTCTCCTATTTTGCTGTTTCTTTTAGAACAGCTGAAGAAATTATACAAATTGACTCTCAGGTACTTTATACTAATGAGTATTTGAGAGCTTCCATGTTTTTGGATGGCAAGATGGAAGCAAACCCACACACATACTAAGAAAAAACCATGAAGCTGTCCCTCTCCACAAGATTAAAGCACAGTAGCAGTCAGGAAGGCAGCTTTCTAGTGGTGACCTCCAATGGATCCAATATTTTTTCCACTTCCCCGGGTCTCTGCTCACCACTCAGAAAGATGATCTTTCTAAATGCCAGCTCATCCAACTCTACCCTGATCGGAGGAGAATTCAGCGTGGCTCTTGCCTCCTCACTGGCAATAACGATTCTTCAAATGGAAATTAGCCGACAGATTTGATGATGATGCACGAGCCAGAAGAGAACACAGCTCACTCTGCCATAGCTCTGCAATCTCCTCAGGGAAAACAGGAGTAAAAATCCATTTGTGTTTGCAAACAAGATATGTCTTGAATGTTCACTGGGGACCTCTTGAGCAAGGAGGTGCCAATTTTACTGTCGTCTTTTCTAGACATCACATAAAACCTACAGCCCAAGTGCATGAGGTATTTTCTTCTCCAATAAAGACCTTTTGCCCTTGTGTCCTATACTGAAAGCATTTCAATTCCTAGAGGAATTTTTGTCCTTCCTAATGTGATTACTAATCTGGGGATCTCTCATGCAGAGAAAGAGAGTCCACAGTTTGTGTATTTTCCTTCTCTTTCCTTCAAGGCTGCAGAGAAGCATAACTGTTTGTTAATGCACACCTGCCACTACTGGGTCTCCATCAAATCTACTGGGACCACAATTAGGTCAACAGGGTTTTCTCAAAAAGACAGGAAGGCTCAGGCCCCTGAAAACCTTACCTTACAGTACAGCCAGTGGCATTCAGGACTTAGGCAGCTCCAAGAAGGTACTCCCAGCTACTTGGAGTAAAGTTACCCCCTCTTGAGGATGGCCCCAATGCAAATTTTACCCAGAATTTACCCAGAAACTGGGTTTACTGATAATCTGAAGAGTTTCTGACAGTGTATTGTCCTTTTCCCATGCCACAAGCTTGTAATTCTGAAAATGTACCGAGTGGCTAGGACAGACATTTAAGATTAGAGGCAGAAAGCTATTAGCACTCTCAATTTCTAATTAAGAAGTAAAAATCTATAGCAAATTAGCCATCTAAATAGAAGATAGCACCATAAATACCTTTATAGAGCTTGGGCTAAATCCTTTTGCTCCCACCATAAATGATTGTTACCCTATGCTCCACGTTCATCTCCTCAAGTGGGTCAAATGTGAAAAAGCTTCATCAAATTTAAACAATGAGTATAATTTCACAGAGAAAATTAATGAGAAGTCTGATTTAAGACTATGGACACTAACTCAGAGGAAAATTTAGCCTGAATATCTGAAAACACTATGTAACAATTCTGTGAGACTGGAGATGTCTCTCCACAGAAAGACGGAGAAAGGGAATTTAAACCGAGGCTGGAGAAAACACCATGGCACTGAGGGAGAAGCCTGTGGTGAGAGAGGAGGACAGGATGAGTAAATAAAGCTTTTTGTCCTGAATTTTTGTCCTCAGTGAAGGGACAAAACCTTCCCGAGTTTTCAGTGACAAAGAGAATGTTGCTGCAATCTCTTTTCATTTAAATTGGCAGGTCATCCTGGGAGATGTGGAGAGGAGGAGGAGGGAGAGGAGGGGACCTGCTTCAAATGACTAAAAGAAAAACAAGGACATCTCAAAGGATGAAGCGAATTGCTCAGAAAATGGAGTTCACTTACATATGCCAGCTTAGCATAAAAGGCACTAAAACGCAAAAGTCCCTGAACAAAATCCAGTGAATACAGCAAGTTGGAGATGTGGTCACAGGGCGTTTGTATCCAGGTGCTGGCTTAGTAATTGGGTCAGTGTCTGCAGATTCATGAGTACAGGTGTCCCACAGGGAAGCAACAGAGCATGCTCGTAACCTACCCTGTACCTCCTGAATCCATCATCCATCCCCAGATAGCTTAATTCATTTAGAAGAAAAAAAAAAATCATTTGTTTCTAAACCCCAAATGAGGCAACAAATTTGACAGTGAAAGAGAGAGAGAGGGGCTGGCTGTATGTCCTTGATAGGCTCTTTGCTTTCCCTTGGTAAGCCATGAAAGGTAGATTAAAAAAGAAACTGTTGTTTCAGACTTGCATCCCCGAATTTTTCCGTTGTCATATCTGTTCTACTCTGTTCTCCAAGGGTTCCTGCGGGCTGTCTGTTGCTCTCTGAAAGAGCAGCCTTTACAAAGGCTGAAAGCAGAGTGCATTTTGCCTCCTGCCAGCATCCTGTTCACAGAGCCATCTTGCTGGCAGCATGCGGGCAGCAGATCTGAATGTGCCCCAGGGCACGCTGATACAAGCCAGGGTGATTTGAGGAGGGCTCTGGACAGGCCTGGGGTGCCCACAGGCTCACAGTGAGGTAGGTGAGCTTACCTGTCTTCAGAATGGCCCAAGAAAAACTCTGCACAACCCCGTTGCCCTCCTCACCTTCTCCCACCAGCACCTTCCATGCCAGGACTAGCATCTGCCACAGGTTCCTCTCTCCGAGGAGAGAAACCCCTGTGGAGTCAGCACTTTTAATAGGGAGTCCTTTTTCAGTGTTTGAGTGTCTTCATGGTAATAGGGCAGGAAGTGGGTAGAAGGGACCCATCTGGCACTTGGAGAGGGACTCAGCAAGCTTTGCAGTGGGCTTAATTGCTGTGGGATTTGCTGGCAGCTGCAAACCGAACTCTAACACAGAGAGGCTTCCTCCTGTGGTTAAAGAGATCAAAAAGGACAGGTGTAGAGAAAGGAGTCTGTAATCCTGCTGAGTCTCTGGGTAGTGTGAGGACCCATAGTGAAGACCTTGCAGCCTGGAGCAGGCAGCATGGTGGTCTAAATTAGGAGACGAACATATCCAGTCAAATTAATAGCTCAGAAGTGCAAGGCACAATTGATACCTCTAACTGCACTCGACGTGAGCAGAGTTTTCCCCGAAATATCAGCCCAGACTAATGTAGTTGTCTCATGCTATTTGCACACACACTGATAGCACACAGCACAGCCTAAGGATTATAGGCCAATGACTATTGTAAATGTAAGATCATGAACAGGGTCCACTATTTGTCTTCAAAGCAATTTTGCTATTAGAGAGGGAGAAGAAAACAAATCAAGCAAATTATATTTGTTTTAAAATGATCAATCTCTTTATCTGACTCATTTGGCCAGTGTCCATGCTTGTCGGCTGTGACTGCCTGTACAGTCCTCCATTGTTTCTAATGACCTGCTCAGGCTTGGGTTAATTGACCCACTCAGACATCTTTCATTAGCCTTCTTATTTTAATAAAAAGCACTTGTGAAATTTATAAAGGATAAGATGAATCAAGATAAAAAAATACAGTTAAAGAAGGTTCTTATTTAGCTGTTTCCCTCTTTGCTTTTCTCTGGGTAATGGCTACAAGCAGGAAACCAGAAATAAGGAAAGATAAGGTGCAATAGGAGGATTCCTAATTGCTCCTTCTGGTTACAAAGAACAGGAGCAGCCAATTTCTGCACCTTCATCAGGTGCAGAATGATGATGAAGAAAATTAATTCAAAGCCCATTGTGTTTATGGCTATCTTGGATCAAGCCTTGAGATCATTTTAAATCTGTTGTAAATACCTGAAAAATGTGTCATTAACAGTCCCTTATGAAGGTAATTCTTTGGTGACCTGAAGCCATAGGTGGAGCACTGGAAAGCACGGGAGAGGTGTTCAATATTTAACTCACTTGCAAGCTGGGAGAACAACATTTAAATTAGTAATAAACTCACAGGCACCTCCAAGAAAGGCCAATGGCTATAAAGGCAAAACTCCCATCAATTTTCCTTGAAATACCTGCTGGAGAAACTCAGCGTTCAATAGAAATTCCTCCTGAAGTTCACTGAAACTTTTCACTCCACAAAACTCCTGCGGGGAGAGGATTTGTGATGCGTGTAACTTGTCTGTGTATATAATATTGGTTATATGCACACACTATAGCTCAGTAAGGACTGTTTGGAATTTCACCCAGGGAGCAAGCCATGAATCCAGAAAGTCTCTGCAGGTGCTCGAGAGATGATGAAGGAGCCGTTCCTTTTGATGTCCACACCCAGCCCTGCTCAGCTGATCAGATGTCTGGACCCAGCAGCAACTATAGCCAGAAGTAGTGGATGTCTTAAAAGAGCATCACAGTGAGGGTGAGGTAAAAGGATGTCCAGGAAAGACAGACCAAACCCAAGGACAGCACCTCGAGGGTAGCTCAACACAGCCAAGTAACTGATGGGAATGGCCACAGTCTAGACTTGACAGACACATATTGAAAATTTCTTATTCATTCCACCTCCTTTTCTTCTCATTCAATGGCTCACTCCTATGCTAAAACAAACTGTGAATGGGCAAGTGTGACAAAATTAGAATGCACTGTAGGAGTGAGAGACTGAGAACCAGGTAGTGACACCTCGGGGAGAGAGAGAAACATCCAGGGTTTGCTGGGAAAGAACTGCTTGGAAAGTCCCTGAGGAAATCTGCAGCCAGCTCTGTAATTGTGACAGTCTTATTAATAAAGCAGGAGCACTGTAGAAGAGAGACAATCCAGAAGAAGCTAAGGGATTAGGAGAAAGCTTTGCAGAATTTTTCAGATACCATCAGATGTGCTTTAATATCAGCCAATGCTTACTGGAAAAGAGTGAACAAATATTCTGCTGTAAAACAATTCTTCCCATTTTGCCACATTTTTCACATTTTTAGTTTTTAGTAGTTTGGGAAATTTTTGATCTTTCAAACACAATTAAAGGGACTGGAGTGCGGGGAGCTCTTCTTTCCCTCTCCACAGGTTTCAGGTTGAATTAGCTCAGTTCCCAAGTCTGTTTCGTTATTTTAATAAGATTGCAGACATATGTTTGAGGGTTTTATACTAACATAATTATATATATAGATCAATAGAAATGCATATTAACAAGTAGGTACACAAGTATACATTATAAAGGATATGTTTTTCTTATGGAAATCATTACACACAGCTTAGCATTTTGGTGACTGACACAACAATCTTATTATAACTAAATTGGAAAGCGTCTTTTCCTGTAACACCTGCCTCACTCTTTGTTGCAGAGAACATGGATGGAAGTGGTGAGACTCCCAATACTACCCCTTTCCCTTTTATTTTGCATTAATGCTCTGACAGGACAGGACACTCCACAAAAAAGGGCAAATCCTTAATTTGGAGGGGGATTTGAGATGTCTTTTAGCCCAGGCATGTGTGCACCAAGGCACACCAGGCTGCACAGCCTTGACTTCTTCCTTGCACTGAGAGGCTGCACGTACTGGTAGAAATCTGAGGACACCAGGACACCCTCCTGAAGGGGAGGACACTGCAGCTCCCATTGAGTTGTGCCTGGAATGCTGGCAGGTACAACCTGTGACTCACATCCACCTGAGGACAGCAGTGCTTATTTTAGCACTGGTGTCAGGGGGTCCCTTGCAGCCAGCTCTCTCTGCTCACTGCAACTCCTCTCCACCCTGTCTGTTTCCAACCAGGAGTATGGATGGCCATTTTGCCAAGGTTATCATTCTCTGTGGTACCCTGGAGCCCAGGATACATTTAGATTCTATAATAATACTGATAATGATAATAATAAATAAAGCTGGAATCTTGGGAGGACATTTATTTTAATGATTCCAGCTCTGCCTGCTACAATCAGGGGTAATATGAGCTATCTATCTACATCTTCTTTAATCTGGCCAAGTAATTTGAGGTAATATTTATCACATAAAGGCTCTGGGTATTTGCAAATACCTCTTCTGTCCATTCATAAATCTCAAAACTCAGGTTTCATGAAGCAAAAGATTCCTATGGCTAACTAGCCCAGGCTTGAGGCATTTTCCATTTTGAACTCAATCCTGAAAATGCTGAGCATTTCTCTGTGGTGCTGGGTTGTTCACCACTCCAAACCTTGAAGGAGAATGTAGAGATAAATAAAGGAGTTGGGCAGGGATACAGTGACACATAACCAAATAGTCTCCCATCCTCCATCTCTTCACAATTCAGGGTTGTATTGAGCCAGAGATGTAGTGCCTTCCTAGTTAGTAACACAGGTGGACTCCTCTCCCATGAAAATGCTTGTTTCCTCCCTGAACCTACACAAACTATAAGTATTCAGAATTTCCCGTGGGAAGGATTTCCCTAACCCACATACTGGGCTGAGAACAACACCCCTGTGCTCACTCTGTGTCTGCTGAGTGCTCACCTTATTTGTTGCTTCCTTGTTCATTTTGGGAAAAACGGGGAGCACTTGGGCCCCCTGGTTTGCAGAGTTCACTGGGAAAAGATCTCAATCTGCAGCAGAATCTGGGAAACCCACCGAGCCCTCATGCATCTTTGCAGCAGGCTGAGACACATGTTGAGGGAAATTACTGGGCAGTACCTCCTCTGCAGTAGATCTCCCAGGAAAGGTCTTGGTGAGCGGTTTGGAAACGAGCCCCGTTCAGAGGGCTGAGGCACTCCTTTTCTCTCGCCTTGTCATCGAGTGAGCTGACTCATGCACATGAAGAGCAGCTGAACTTAAATCAGAAAAGTCCTTAGGGACAATCAAAGGGCACAGAACCTGGGGAGAGTGAGGAGGAAAACGTGTTTGCATAGTCATCGTGACAGGCACCAGAGCAACAAACAATTAGATTCTTCCCTGTTGATGAATTAACAACACTTCAGCTGCAGTGTCTGTTGTGCAGTCTCTATGCAGGAGTCAACCAGGCCTTCAGGGGTTTAACTAGCATTTGCAAAAATCCTCAAAAAGAGGGGAAGTTCACTTTAGAGAGAGCCTGTCCTCCCTCAGGGTGTCCCTGGAGAGATAACTCCTTGACTCACCCACTCGGCTAAGGAGTGTCAGTGCTGCTTTGCGCAAAAGCTCCTCAAGGTGAATGAATCTCGCAGGAACATACACAGATATGAAGCCACACAGAGGAAATCTTTGTTTCCTACAGAAGAAAAAAAAAAGGGTTAATGTGTCTGTGTATAGGAAAGCACCCTTTCTTGTCCTTCATTCCCCCGTCTTCCTCAGGAGCTTGAATTCCTTGAATAAAAAGGGGCAGTGTTGAAAGAGTGTCTCTAGGCCAACAAATGGAGGCTTGTTTATCAACACGTAGCTGAGGCACTACTGAAACACCATCTTAATTAATAACATGACCTTGTTAAATATGGCATCTAACTGCTCATGCAAATTCCTGCTTATTTCTCAGTCGTGTTTGCTTTCTATTCCCAGTAAAAACAAGTGTTTACTCGTCACCTAAGCTGCACGGAATGCAAAGGTGAGGGATCCTGCTACCATCCCAGCTGCAAAACCTCTGTTGATGGTGCAAGGCGTGGAAAAAGCAGAGCTTGATTTTCTCCAGTCCCAAGCAGAGTTTCCAATGACTGCTCTTGGGAGATGCTCTGCCAGCCCGGGGCTTGACTCCTTTAGTTCTGCGAGTGGATGGAATGAGGCTGAAGATGGAATTCCTGCTGTGGGGTTTTCCTTGGTGTTGTTTGCAGGACCCCCAGTCTCAGAGCAGCAGGTCTCCCCCTGCATCTGAGCTGGGGCCGTGAATGGGGTTGGGAAATGCTGGGTTCCGTCTCTAGGACCCAGCAGTCCCAAACTGAATCCTAATGCACGGTACTCTCTCCAGAAAGGATCTCTTCCTAGAGAACCTGCTTCTCTGGGAGGCTTCCATGGACATGCACTATTTTTCCATTTTAAGGGGTGAGTGGCAGAATTGAAAAAGCAAAACAAAACAGAGAAATCCTTTCTGTCTCCTGGCATCTTTGCTACTTCATTGCTTTATAATAAATGCACATTCCCAGCTGGCCTGAGGGCTCTTCTTTCCTGCCTGGGCAGAGGTGCTATTCATTCATGGTTCACAGGGGAGGGAAGGAGTCACACAGTTTCCTTTCACAGCCATGTAGTCCCACATCAAGAACCTCCACAAGACACTATCTAATCAAAACCAGACACTCCCTGAGGGCACCATATACATTTAGGAAACAAGGGCAGTCTGTCCTCCATGACCAAACTTCTCAATGAAGGAGGGAATAGTCCTTTTTTCACCACACCCCCCAAGCTCGCTTGAAAAATAGAACAATATTCTCATCTCCTCCTCCCAGTTCCCCACCCTCAAGTCCCCCCACAAAAGCAGACAGAGAAATAGCATACACACTGCTCAGGGATGCTCCTGTCTCTAATCTCCTGCTCAAGACAAAGGGACTCTTAATATAACAAATGTATTTCTCCCTGACTTCCCCATGGTGGGGCTGAGGAAAGACATCCACAAACAAGGCAGAAATGCTACCAATAAAATGAGAGACATGAAGAGGGAGCAGGATTCCTGGGCTTTGTTTTGGGTCCTCCCACTGCTTGCTGTAGGGAGTGCAGATAAGTCATGCTTAACCTCCCTCCACAGTTTATCTAATGCCATATGGGTTTATTTTTCTGAAGTCTCAGAAAACTCGTGCTCACATTCACTTTGTTAGTGCCCATGTGCAAGATCACACATGCAACAAAAGCTGCCTCCTTCCTGCCTGTCTCCGGGAATGTGTGACCCCTGCACATGACAAAAGAAGCCCCCTGGGATTGCTTGTGGCCTTGAGCGAGGTTTGGAGATCTCAAGGAGAGAGATGATAGATGCAGCGTAATTCCTGAGGAAGGGAAGCATGTCTGCCATCCAACTTTGCGAAGGGTTGACATATACAAGGGTTCCTTGGGAGGAAAAAATACTGTTCTTCTCCTTTCACTCATCCCAGACATCATCTTCCAGCACCTCAGTGATGGAGAATGGTTTCCCATGGGGTGATGCTGGTAGGGAAGCTGGAGTTCCCCACTGCCAGCCATAATTCAGCTCCGAGTGCTAAAACCCCTGCGGCAGAGGCAGTTTTCTTTGCTCTACCTGCTCTGTGCTTAAGACTGTGGGGGCCTTAAATCCTGGTTCCAGCCTCAGAGTACACCCACAGGACAAACGTCAAGAGAAGCAGCAGCTCTGCAAGGAGCAAAGGCAGTCAGACTGAGAGAAGGAGGAGCCGCTGAGAACAGGGAGTTAAAACTGGTGTGTTATTCCCAAGATTGTTTTTCCTGCTAAAGCAAAAGGGTACTTAAGGATGGGCCTTAACTCCTTCAGTGTAAAGCACCATGAAGTGGAGCATGCCAGCCCTGCCTCCCCACTCTCCTGCTCCTAAATGGGAGCACAGGACTTTCACCCTTCCCTCTCCATTACTTGTGGCTTCTGCTGCTTTGGGAGGCAAGAAAGGGGACAGCTCAAAATGGAAAAGAAAGCGCTGAAAGGGATGATTACATGTGGGAGAAAAAGAAAAAGCCCACTTTTCTCCACACAAAGGGAAGCTGCTGGCTGATTGCTTTAGGCAATACACGAGGTTGCTTTGTAACACACAGTTTTCTATCCAGGGTCCTCTTTTAAGTGCTGCAATAGAAGAGGAGGGAGAAAGAAAGAATGGAAGTGGATTCAAGTCCTCTTCACAGAGAAATGCCCAGCCCACCTCATAAGGCTTTTATCCACTCTTGTCAAAAATAACTAGACATGGTTGAGGCTTACAGAGCTCCCAGTTCTCCTTGCTCCCAACTACCAAGCTGAGATGGTCATCCTGCTTCCCTCTGAAGTTGGCAGAGCACCTCTTACTCCTTCTCTCCCTCTCAGGGACTGGGTTTTCCACAGCCTTTCTGCACAATGTCACTGTGTCAGGTCAGACCTACATGGCTGGTTGGGTCTCCCCACACTGTGAGAAAATAGTCATATTTCTAACACTACCATCAGCTCATCCAGCTAAGAAAAGAAGGGCTGGAGGTGAAGAAATAAGAGCAGGAGTGTAAGAAGCAGTAGTAAAGATGATGAGAAAGATATGACCAAATCTGGGAGATGTACTACTTATGGTGATGGGCAAAGCTTTTTTCAAAACTGTAAAGCCCCCAACGACTCATGACAATGATTGTTATACACTCACTAGTCCGTGTGCTAAACTTAGCACGTGGGAAGCAGATGTTCGTGCCAGCTCTCCATCAAGACCCTCTGTGTCTCTCCAAAGCCATGTCCCTTCCAAACCTCTCATTCCTCACCTCCCACTGAATCCTGTATTTAACGCCATCACTCTTCTCACCGGCCACACATACATTTTCAGTAAAGATTTTGGCTGTTGGGAGTGGAAAAGGCATGCATGTTGCATGTTCCTGCAACATGAACTTCTCTGTGTTGCCTCCTTTAGGAACCAATCCAGAGTTTCCAAATCCCCCAGCCTGATTTCCAATGCACAATGATTTATCACTGTCCCTGTTGTCTTACCCACTCTTTACATCCAGCTATATATTTTGGGGAAGGAGATTTTCTTTTTGAATGATGTGAAAGCATTTGCTTGACATGATGGAAATTTATGAGTTGTGACTCCCGGCTCCTCCCCCAGGGCCCAGGAAAGCAACTCCTGGCAGCGGATGAGGAGAGGAGAGCAGAGTCTGCACACAGAACCAAATGGACATGGCTTCCTGCTGACAGGAGATATTTATGGATTTGCCAACATTTTAGTATAAAAATAAGGGGAGTTACTGAGGTGTGGGGGGGAATAGGGCAGAAACAGCAAACTCAAACACAACCATCAATCTCCTGCCTGCCTGGGGTGACAAGTGGAGGAGAGACCTCTGTTACCCATCATTGCAAGCAACCATTACATAAGGATGCAGATGATGGACAATTTTCACGGGCTTCTGCTTTCTTTTTTCAAAGGTCTCCTGCCCCAAGACCTTTGCATGGAAAAATGGCTCAAAGTAGACAAGACCTGCATGTGCCAACACATTATCCAAGGAGGCAGAAACTTGGAGGGATGGGTGGTGTTTTCCTGTGCAGCAGCTCCACAGAGAAAGCAGTTCAGGCATGGTGGTACCGCTGCTCCTTGGTATCTGCAGGGACTCAGCACCAGGGCTGGTGGGAATGTTTGTCAGCTGCTTCATGGACAGTGACTATAGACTTGTGTGATTGCCAGCTGGCAGCCTTTCACAGCCAGAGTGTTCAGTATTATCAGTGACCAGTCCCATTAAGCAAGTCCTAGATTGCTTCCCTTCCACTTCTACCCTTTTACCTGCTCATCCTCCCTTGCTTCTCCCTTTCTGCTTTCTTCCTGAGTGTTGCTTCAAATAAGGGCTGAAATTTCTGCCTTTTGCTTACATTTCTGCCATTTGCTTACACTCACGGTCTCATCCATGAGATGACACTGAGAGCACTTACGGTTTTATGGGTTTGGAGAACATCGTTGTTGACTCAAGAGTCGCTTTTTATGTGCTCTGGTGTAGAATCCAGCAGCCCCTCAAGTTTCCGATGCGTTCCTCCAGCCCCAGGTTTTTCCCCGGGTTTTGTGGGCAGTAGTTTGGGACCCCACACAAATGCAGCAGCTTTACAGAACTTCTGAGAGATAGAAGTGGTGGCACAAAAGGATCAGCCAGCATTCCTGGGAGCTCAGCATGGAAGAGGGAAGGTGCTATAAAGGAGAAATCATGCTGTCAAGAAAATTTGAAACTGAACAAAGGAGAACTTGAAACTGAACAAAAAGTGTTGATTTTGGCTTTTTCTGGGGGGCTTGCTTGCTTCTTCTGTTCTTCACTTGTTTCAGTAATAAATCATAAAGCATTTGTGCGTCTGTGTTCACAAATTGCTTGTGGATAGTCATTTGGCTTGTACTATTTTGTGCTTTAATTGTAAAGGATGAGCATTTTATGGAAGCATATTTCAGCTTATGGGCTACCCTGAGGATACAGCTGTCTTGTAATTCACTGTGTGTTACTGGTCAATGAAGTCTCATGATATTTATTTTATCTGTAGAAACAAAACTTCATTTTCCAAAAGCTGAACACATCCCAGCATGAGAGAGGATTCTGGGTACTCACATTTGGATTCAAGTACCATTCTGCTGCACCCTTCATGCAAGCCTTCTCAAGGAGGTGGATGAGAGAGGCATGGGCATGGGTCAGTCAACCCACTGTTGCAAATCCACAACATCCCCGCCCACCATGTGTTGTATCTGCCTGACAAAAGCTCCAGTCAGTTCTCAAAGTTGCACAATTTGTCCTTATGGATCTGAAATCCAGTTGCATTCATCCCAACACGTGGCCTTGTCACGCTGGCATGGCTGAAGAATAAAACTTTTGGACTGCAGGATTTCTGCTATGAGCTCCCCACGAGAGGCTGAGAAGAAGATGCTTCCTGTGACAAACAGTGCCCAGATAAAAAGGAGCAGCTCTCCACACTGTATGTCTATTTAATTTCCCTGTTTTCACTCAGGCAGTGCATTCTGGAGGAGTGATGGACTGCCCGCTCTGCAGCTACACTGCCCCTTCCATCCTCCCCTCCCACCCCTCTGTTCAAACCCGACCAGCTGTGCACTGAAGACACAAACAACAGCTCGAGCACGGGTCGGCGGCAGAGACACCAGGAAGGAGGTGGCTGGTGGCACGTGGGGACTCGGGGCGTGCAGTTGGCACGGGAGATCCGAAGCTCGCCAGCTGCCGGGACCCACCCCTGCAATCTGCTGGTGCACACAGCGCTGCAGACAAGGGCTTTGCAAAGGGAGGAATGAAACCCACAGTAGCAGCAAAAATTATTTACCCAAAGTCCATGAGCTTGTTATTAATGATTTCTCTAAGCCCCAATGCCAGCACAGTTCTGAGTGCCCACCCTTTACTTGCTGCAAGGCACGAGCAAATATGGAGTGAGGCAGCACATCATGAGCAGCTTCTGAGCACCACAGAAACTGCCTGCCCCCACTGCCTTCCCAAGCAGGCGACTGGAAACCTGCACACCTTATTGCTCCTTCAACATTTTCTGATTCAAAGCATCTCCCCCCAGAACCCCAGCTGATGTACAAGCCTGTAGACAGAGTGTGTTTTCTCCGCAGAGCCACAGCCCATGGTTGAAAAGCAGTTTCAGATAACAGCAGCTCTGGGGCACAGCAAAGGGCTGGCCCACAGAGCATTTGCTGCTGCTGCACTGCAATTTGGTGGTAGCTGTGGTCAGCCTGTGCTTGTGGGGACAACAGTGGGCAAGCTGGAGGTTAATTCCCTGACAAGGCACGCTCCGATGGGACTGTGGGCCATCTGCAGCAGACATGCTCAGACAACCTGGCACTGATGGACTCCTTCAGTGTATTTTTCCTCTAACTCCTCATTAGATAAGGAACATTATAGATGATGAATTGGATAGGAGAGTCTAAGCAGGGAAAGAGCTGTACACTGTAAGATTAAACTGAGAAGTTGGCTACCCAACAATCCCAGCATCATCTTCACTATGGGGCAGCTCTTCTGAGGGCAAAAAAGTCTTACATTCAATACACATGGCAAAGCTATCCAGCCAGTGGTATGCCAATATTTTTTCCAGGAATAAAAAAAAAGTCTTTTTTGGAGTAAGCTTTCTTTGGCTGAGACTGTCACCCAGGAGTTGTCCTTATCATCGTGTTTGTAGTTCCTGCCTGCCAAACAGGAACTGGATTTTAATCAACAATTTGTTTCCCTTCAGGGCACAAAGCAGTTCTGCATAGACTCTGGGATATGATCAACACTCCCCTACCCTTCATTAATACAAATGAGCAGTGCTGTTGCTTAGTAGTGATTTTTAAGCAGTTATGAGCTAAAACTGGCCTTTTACACGATTTCCTCTGAGGAGACAGGAGACAGGAGGGGAAAGCAATGCCAGTACTAGGGAAGGCAAGGACTGAATTCGTGCATCTCTGTGCCTGCTGTTGGGACATGGGGTGTTTGAATTATCAGCATTCACTGAAGAATATGAGGGGGAAAGTGGCAATATTTACATTTCAGTTGGGAGCTGAGTTCTCTTGCTCCTAACTTTCTTTAGACGCCTTCCAGTTGGAGCACATTTCCCTGAAGTTAGTCTAGGAATAACACCATGGGACATATCAAAGGGGATTACATCTGTGCGGGTCACAAGAAAATGCAAACAAAAATCTTGTGCAGAGCAGTTCCCATATAGAGCAATTCCCTCTAAAATGCCTGTCTTCCAGGAACAAAACTTGAGCTGATTATTGCTCTTGTTCTGGAGGGACAGAAGATTTTGATTCTTTTCCGCAGCATCTTTCACAGTTGATGGTTGGCTTCTTTGCAGGGGACCTTTTCCTCCCTCCTGTCCTGGCAAGTGGCCTAAGATTTTATCTGTTGAACTCACACACAGAGACACTTGTTTGGGGGAACGTTGATAACGTTTCTGCTTCTTGCAAAGACATGGCCACCCTTGCTCACATGGATTGTTCTTGTGCAAAGAGACTGGAGCCCTCACCATGGCAGTGTGCTAATTCTCAGTCTTACTTTCAGCTTCCTGAATTTAATCTGAACTTTTCTGTGTAACACTAATGTTATGGAAAATCAGTTGTAATAGACGAGGACCATTATTGTTCTTCAGGTCAAGCAATCAATGCAGTAATTTCCTTCCACTTTAATGCTATTATTTGGCTGTAATCATTTCCAGTTGAGTTTGCATGAGAATGAAGTTGAAATTGCTCCTGATCACATTTATCTGGAAAATTTTCAAGACTCTGCTCTAGAAAATCAAGACTTTGTTCCAATTAGCTTTAATTAATGGTGATCATGATTCTGCTGCTCTCTTAGGATTTCATATTTTCTGGAGATGTCACCAAAGACACTCAAGGGATATTGTAATTCACTGTGTATTTCTGTCTGAGAGAGAGCTCACTAGGGCCTTGGATTACAGCCTGAACACATTTTTTGTTAGCTTTTTAACAGCAAAGTTAAACCAGAAAAAAATCCAAAACCCTCTCTTTTATGGACAGTCAGATCAGCCCTCAGTGATTAAGGAAACCAGAACATTGCCTGGAAAGCAAGGCTCAAAACACTGGCAGTTTTCTGCCATAAATCCTGTTCCTTAAACAACACATCCATATATAATAGTTTAAATAAAGCAGGGCCAGATGCAGTTCAGAAAAGAAAGTAGCTAAAAAGAATGCCATTATTTAGGGCTTTCCATAATACAACTACCATGGCTTATATATTGGTGCGGGGGTCTACAGCCCTTTAATTTTCCTGACAGGTTTATGCACAGTTATCCCTTCAGAGGCTGCCTCTGATGCCTCTTCTGCACTGTGTGATATTGCAAGTCATGAAGAACATCGACACAGATCCCAGTCTTTTTTGTCTAGGACATGTCTTTCCCCAAAATGTTGTTGTGTGGTCTGGAAGAAGGGGAGGAGACCTTACATACAATATAGCCAGGGTTCTTCAGTCAGCAGGGGCTGATTCAGACCATGCATCAGATGACGTTCTGTTGTCCAGTATTTCCCTGGGTCTCCAACTAGTTGACGGGGAAAAGGTTGAAACTTTTACCCAGTTTCTTAAAATCCTCACAGAGGCGTGCTCCAACAGCATCCAAAAGCAGCAGCACTTCATAAAGGCCATGGTTTGCTGAGATAGACTTGGCCTGGCATCCTTGTGCCTGTCAGAAAGCGCCTTCTGCATTGTAAGGCCGGTGTCCAAAAGCAGAGGGACTGGTGGAGCAGAAAATTTGAGGCACACTCGGAAAAGCATGGAGTTGACTTTGCTAACCAGGTTTCCCTTGTGCTTAGCAACAGCTCCAGTGGGCCCCTGGGAGTTTTCAGTAGTCGGGAGCCTTGTTCCTTGGCAGAAACATAATGTTGGCTGTTTAGCATGCTGCTGAACCTGTAATCTACAGCCAAGCAATAGCAAACGCTGGAGCCAAGTGAACAGCAGGCTTGGAAGGGGGTTGTTTGCGAGGGCTGATTTCCTCTGCCATTTGCAAAAGGGCATCCTGCAGCCAGGCCATATGATTCTGGACTCTGCCTCACCGTGGATGTGCTGCCTCAGTGCTCTCCCTGTAGAAAATCCAGCGCCACTCCTGACAGATTCAGGTGACATCAGGTGACTGTTCAGTGGGTGGGTAAGAGGCTCATTAAAATTAAAGAATGTGCAACCCCGGAACATGCACAGCAAAGCCAGATGCTGCAAATGCTTTTTCCCCAAGATGCTGACCAAAGCACAGCTCTCTCATACACCTGGCATCTTCTGCAACACTATTTTGTTCTTCTGGCATCATTCTTACTAAACCTCCACCCTGTTTTGACCAGCTTGCCTTTTTCATGGAGTCACTTGTGGCTCTGTCCCACTTCAAGAGCACGTGTAGGTATCTCAGCCCACCCAAGACCATCAGAACCATGATCCACAATATCTCTTGCTGCTTCTCTCCTGAGTAATTTTGAAGCAGTGGATACCAATCACAATAAATTGCTCCAAATGGCTCAGCAGTTTGCTGGTATGGAGAAATGATGAGCAGGACAACTGTAGATTCATTTTCACTTGTACTCTCAGCCAGAATTGGCATGGACTAATGACTATGGCAAGTTGAGCAAATTCATTTTTGCCTGTGACCTCTGCCAGGATTTTAATGCAAGGTCTAATACACTAAACGATTATCAGAGGACTGTCTACGTGCGTCTGTCGAACACATCAGTGCACCCATTTCTAGGGAAGTGTGATGTGTACTTCCAGCGCAATCTAAACTTGGGGGAAATGTTTCATTTTCCTCTTACCAAAAGCGAGTTGTGTATTTGCATAGTGAAAACAGGCACATCCTCTGCTTGTGGAGCAGAGTTCCCCTCCTCCCCTCTCCCCGCAGTGAAAGGTGAAATTTCTCACTCAGCACCATGCTTTGCTCCATTATGTCCATATCTCTGTGTGTTCCCACATCCCTTTCCTTTCCTGTCATTTCCAGCAGGCAACTGGGATCATTTGTACTAAGCTTTGTTGACAGAGGTAAAACAAAAATAAAATTGACTACAGCATAATGCATTCAAAACAAAAACCTGGGCCTCCTTTCTAGCTTGTTAAACAAAAAGCCATACAAACACTTTTGGAAAATTCTAGGCCATGTCCCAATTGTCCTTTTTTCAGTTCCAGCCACAAATGAGAGATTTCATAATGGGTTATTTTAAGATCTAGAGAGTCAACCCTCTGTGTCATGTCCCAAGTGTCCAGATAGCACAGGCCTGCAAGACAGACACCATGCACACTGAAAAGGCAAGGGAAAGAGAGTCTGGTACATGTTTCATATCCAGGAGATGAAATCCATAATGCTCCCTGTTGTGGAGAGGGCTACAAGCTGGACTGAGCTTCGCAGACTTCCTGGGCACACTGGTGACATTGGTACCATCAGACTGTACTGGGCCACTGACTTATGGAGGCATCACTGAGGTTACCACATACACTGCCTCTATACCAGCAACTGTGCACTATGTTGGGGGTTCTGGGGCAACCCTGCCATCCATGTTCCCTTCTCCTCACTTCTAGAAGAGCTAAGTGGGGTCTGCAGACGGGAAGAGCTGACCCTTGCGCTGCCAAAATCATCCTGGGGTTTAGACAGCACTGTCTCCCATCCAAAGCTGCAATGTGAAGTTTGGCTCAGCACCATTTGGTTGCATTGAAGTCTGAATCATCCAGCATGAGCCCCACACTGCAGCAAATACATGACAGGCAAAAGAAAACACAGAACACCTTGGTCCATGCATGGTAGAATCTCACTTCCTTGAGCTTGGGTCCTCCATCTGCATGCCAGACTGGTCACTATCCCTGAAGTAAACTCCATCTGACAGCTCCTTTGCAGGCTGATGGCTTCACAGGAGACTCCAAGGGACCCATGGGTTGCCCTTTTGCCCTTGTTAACATCTGTATTATGAGCAACACTAATGGCAACATGACAAGCTGGAGATAGATGGATGTAAACAAACTCCCAGCAACAGTCACAAGAGAATTATTTGCATCATTATCTATTTCTTCATTACGTGCAAAGGATCAGGACATTTATATTTTTGACATGTGCTGCTGGCCAGTTTAGCAGATGCAGGTTTATCCTTCGTTGAAGAGGGGAAGAAGAAGAGGGATTGGAAAGTCTTTGCCCTTGTTTATGGGAAGGCTCTAAAAGGTTGAAGGAAAGCTGAAGATCATCCCCAGCGGTGGTGCCAATCTGTTCATAAGCTATGGGCAGAAGAAGCAGAAGCTCTCAGGTTAGAAATCAATCTTCCTCAGAAACAGAGGCCTTGGAGAAAACAGGTATTGGGGCAGCACATGGTACAGATCATATAGGAAGGTCAGTGGATGAACAGAAGAGCACATGGTACAACTAAACTTGGGCTTCCTGTCAGTGTCCCAAGCTATGGAAGGGAGAAAGATTTATAGTGCCTGGGTGTGGGAGATGGTTAGGGAATAGTCATTTTTCCGGGGTGAGCAAGGGACTGTTCGGCTGCTGCCAAGACCATCTCTTGGAGAGATCCATGAAGGAACATGCAGCTAAGAACTTCTCTGAACTGGAAAGAATGATGGGCCATATCTCTTTCTTTAAAAATCAGATAGATGTTTGGGTTATCCCTACATACACTGAGTCACCACCATCTTTGAGGTCTATGTCATCTGGGGGCCTTGAAACCAGAGATGAATGAAGAACATTCTCCTCAGGACCCTCACTGCTGGAAGGATATTCTGCTGCTTGTAAGGATGGGATGTGGGGTGAGGAAATGTTGTGAAGCACAAGCAGTGCATGAATGTGGGCTACCTGCATGGTAGAGCTGCTGGACAATCCAGTGGAGGCAGCAGTCGGCTTGCAGGGCAGTAACTTGATATCAAACTCTACAGGACCAGAAATGAGGAGAATATTGGTTAAATCTCCAGACAGGTCTCCTCCAAACACACAAGAGTGTTCAGCTAGAAGTCCAGAATAGAGCCACCTATGAAGGAAAGGTGCAGGGGTGAGGCGAGGTCCCTGCGTCTCTCCTTGGTAGCGCATTTCAGTTGTGAGAAGAGTTCACCTTTGCATCCCGTGCAGTCCTTGGCCTCTGCAGGCTTCCAGCTGTGCTGCCAGGCAGTGAGAGTGCTGCTGGCCTTGATGGAATGGGCAGCTCCATGCTGGAAGCTCGACAAAGGCCAGCAGTTCATTATTCACAGGCCAAAGAGCATCTGCAAAGGGACATATGCTGGAGTTCTGCTTGGCCTCTACGCAATAGCCGCTTCTGGTGGATGTAATAAGACACATGGAGGGTAAAAGCCCCACAGTCCAACCAAATTCTTGTCCTGTGAAGCTATACCATTCCTAGTACCCCAATGCCCTTATTTCTTCATAGAAGAAGCTGCAGACTTTTAATCCTGCAGTATATATTAACAGAGTCTCTTATAGTTTTCTTGATCCTAGAGGCACCACTGTATTTTTCAGGTGACATGTCTAATACAGATGATGTTACCTTCCAGCAGGATCCCAACATGACTCCAAAGATCTCCCCAGAAACATAAAACCTGCTTAGAAACAAACTAGTCCAACTCTGTCACCAGTAAGAAAATCCCATGGAATCAGACCCAGCAAGGAATTAATACAACATGCCATGTGATACAATTACTTGTTTTTATGGAGTCAAGCCATCTGGTTGTTTGGTTTTTTTCAGACATTTCCCTGTAACAGATCTCATCCCTTCATATGTCTCTCTTGTTTAAAAAATAAAATTAAAAAAAGAAATCACCAAACCTCAAAATCCAAAGTACTGAGAATTACACTCAGGAAGGAGTGGGAAAATTTCACAGAGAAAACTCTACATGAGCCGTTCTGTGCTATTCCAAAGGACCCCCAGGATTTTCTTCATTTAGATTTATGAAAGGACCAGCATATTGATTATGTAACTGCCATCTGAAGTTTAATAATATATAGAAGAAGTAAATGGAGCTGCTGAGGAATTTAACTTGCCTATAAATAGAGAGTGGCATCCCCATTAATTCATTAAAGGTATATGGGAAGTGTAACTTATTCCAATTAACATTTCATAAGATGGTTGTAGCTTGTTAGTTATGAACCAACATTTGTCATTTTCTTTTTAGAGCAATTAAATGATATCCAATTCCCTTGGCAGGCTGGAGCTGTCTCCTTTGATAGCTTTCAAAGTTTCTAGAGAGGACACATACAAAAGGTAAAGAGGTTCCTGTTTTGCTGGCACGTCTTTTTCTCCTTTTTTTTCTTTTCTTCTTTTCTTCTTTCCTTTTTCTTTTTCTTCCCCCTCCCTTTCTTTTTTTCTCCTCTCACTCTTTCTCTCTGCCAATTAGAAAGCATTTTGCATCCTGAATGGGCTTATTCACCCATCGTTCAGTTAAATAACCACTAGCTAGATATATCTTGCTTAAGCACAACAACTGGCCTGGTACCAGATGAGCTTGATATTTATTTAACAAACAGTGCTGTCTTCGTAGATCTAAATTAGAGCCTTATTTGAAATACTTAAAGTTTACCCATTACTGTTTGCCCTCAGTGAAAATCCAAGTTCTGGTTACGTCCCTGCTCACTAGGATTAGAACTGTCACAATATTTATTTAACAGGAGGAGGCATGCTAAGCCATGCTGCAAACATTGCTGTGCCAATATGAAGAGGAACTTACTGCTTTTTACAGTGTTTCTTTCTCTGCGTGTGCTCTCTCTCCATCCCTCCCTCTTTCCTCTTTTTCCTGCAGTGCCCATGTTCTCCCGCCCCACCGGCCCCTCCACATGCCCTCTCCCACAGATAGCATTTCTATTGCCCACAGAATGATTCTGGTGGAAAAATGTGTTTGAAAAAGGGCTGTGAAAATTGGGATTGGTGCTGATGAAGGGAAGGAGGGCAACACATGGCCTGTCCCCTCCTCTCCTGGGGTCCCTTGTGCCCCAAACTACACTGATCAATGCAATGGACACGTAGTAGGGCACGGAGTCCTGGCCTCATGGTTCCTCATCCTCCTTGATGAACCTCGTGCTGCACCACAGACTTCCTCCAGCTAGGAGACACATGTCCCTTAGTCAATAGTTCAGATTATTTCCCACAGCAGCAAGGCCAGGTGCACTTTGGGTCTTTTCCCATCTCATTGGGAAAACGTAAGCTATGAGGGGGGAGGGATATTGTTCTTCTGTTTCACTGGGTGATGCAAATTCCCATTCCCCACAAGGAATGGATGAACAAATACCCTTGGTACAAGTGCTAGGATAGCCTGGTAATTTCCCCTTATTTCTGAGATACAAAACACATATCCCCCCCTCCAGTCTGCAAAGTCTGCTGAATTTCTGGAACTCAGCAAAGAGAGGGAAGGTTTCCTATCTCCAGCCCTCTAGAAAGACAGCAGCACAAGGGAAGGAAAAGCAGCAGTGAAAAGGTAGGAGGAAGACTGTGCTAAGCAGTATACATGTATTTTATGCTGATAATTATGAAAGAACATAGTTACGGTCTCAGGAAGAGAATATTTTCAGCCTGATTTCCTCAGCAGTCATTCTGTCTGTCAGTTCCCCTTTAATGACTTTTGAACCAGTTAGCCAATTTCAATCAGACTTGACAGACAGGTGGAATTCTGAGTGGTACCAAGTTCTTGCTGGGTTTACAGTGTTGGTACCATGTTGAGCATAGAGAGCACAGCCCCTCACTGAAGGAAACAGTCCATGAGGGCTGCACAGGAGTCCTCTGAGCAGGGCAGGGTCACCCTGTGTGGTGTCAGCACCTGGGACCACCCTGGGTATGGATGCTGCATAGAAACATTTCTGAACCCCAGGTGAAATCTGGGTCTCCAGGAAGAGGAGAGGGTAGAGCAGGGGAATGGGAGGGAGGGTTTGCCAGGTGTCCTTTGGGACAGACACATCACTGTGCAGAATAAAGAAGAACTCCAGGGAACACCCATGGCTCTTCAGGAAGGAATGACAAAGCAGGGGAAAGTAAACCCTACAGGTACAGCATCACAAAAAGCAGGGATGAAGAAAACACTGCCAAAACACTGTAATGAGGAAACCAAATCCAACTGCTTTCCGCTAACCCATCCCAGTCTCTGGGTGAGGAACACTCCATTCAAGGACTGAATTCCAGAGCCAAGAGACTTGTAACAGTCAATTATCATTTCAACTACAGATGGGAAAACCTGATAAAATGAGTCCTGTATGGACAGGGGATTGAAATAGAGCTTGGGCAGGGATTGCAGCCAGAGATTAGTGGCCATAAATACATCAAAAGCAGAGGACTTTAAGACACATGCATAGCACCACCATTTATAAACTGCCATGTGTCCCAATTCATACCTCACCATTCATGGGCATGCTGGGAAGGCTGCACAACTCAGGCCCGGACTCTTCATGAAGAAAAACCCTTTTCCTTTAATGTTACTGCAGCTTTAAGAAAGTGCAGTGGTTTTTTGTTTGGGGATTTTGTTTTTGCCAAGGCCAACCAAAAAAATAAAAAAAAAGCAGCTGTGCCTATTAAGATGTTTCTCATCTGGTGTGCTCAGTCTGTGCTAGAGTTAACTCTGCGTCTGCATCTTCATCAACAATGCGACATCGCTTACACCAATTTGATTTTACCTTGTCTGGGAGATGAAAGCAATTTATAAGTTTCAAAGAGCACTCTCTGGCTGGGATCCAAACACAGGAGTGTAGTGCTGAAAAGAGAATTGCTGGAGACTTTTATGTCTGGCATATGGTGTGCTAGTTTCCTTTCTAATCTGGGTAATGAAGGTCAGTACGAAGTGCTGAGTTGGTTGTGTTGGCCAAGGCGTTTGACAACCTGCTCGCACAGGTGGGGATTTCAAACCCTGACCAATGTGAGCTAGCGAAAGGAAAGATAATCACTCACTTCTCTGAAAACCTGGCAGTATATATTTCCCTCCTCATTTCTGAATATGTCTTTCTGGAGAAGACAAAAGTCATGACTGGGCTGCAGCAATGGAAGATTTCTACAGGCTATGCCACATGGGGCTGTTCGGTAGTGCACCTGGTGGATCCCACTAGCATCTGTGACTAATTGAGAAGATAAATCCATTTTGCTGGACTGGTTTAGATTTCCAAAAGTCCTTCAGTCTATTCCAGCTGAGCTGATTAGAGTCCAGCTCACTGGGAGTCATTACTGTCAATCCCACCAGCTGGCCTGAATTTTGCAAGGAGAAAAAAGCAAGAAAAATGCATTAAAAATGAATAAATCTATATTTCATGTCTTACGCAAACTGATTTTCCCCAAAGGGGGTCCTACTCCTAACATCATCACGTATTTGTGATGTTCCTGCATGGCTTGGCTTGCTCGTGGATCTCCTTCAAAAAGAGAAGAAGTATTTCAAGAGTTAAGTGTCAGCATCAATGAAATTAAGAACGTTTTAGATATAGATGAGATAAGGGCACATACAGCCTCTGGATATAGACACATATAGAGGTAATGAATTCAATATCTAATGCAAGATCTAAATTCTTGCATTCAGCCAAGTTATATTTATCACAGACTCTGCTTCTTAGAGTACAGTCATAGCTGGAGCTCGATTAGAAGTGCAGTTCATTTCAGTTACCTCAGACTACTTAGCAGTTGTATTTGCTGTAGATTTTGCTCATCTGCCAGTTCCAGGATTTTTCAGCATCTCTGTCACTTGTTTTGCAAATGGGAGGAAAGAGCCACCAACTTCAGAGGTGATTGTGCTGGCCTGGGTGCCTGTGTTTGGATAAACCCCCGCATCTTCCCTCCACCTCAGATATTTCTTGCTAGTCCATCTGAGGGACCTGTCACCAGTCCCACTGCAGACAGATGAGCCTCCATCAAGCCATAGAAAGGGTCAGGATTTTTTGTCACTCAATTTTCCTTTTTTCTTGTTTCCTTTTCCCTCTAGTAGTTTATTCAAGCCCAGAGAAAGAGCTTCATCCCTAGCTCATGTAGAGCTCTGATGTATGCAAATCCTCCTTGTGCTCCCATGGCCCTTTTTTTTTTCCCTTCTTTCCTTTTAATTCTAGGTTTGAAAATAAAATGCGAGCTGGCTGCACAGAGATCTCTCATGTGTGCAACTTCCAATTGTGGCAAATTGGAACTGTCGATGCAAGCAGCTCAGATTTATTTATATATTTAAGAGGAAGGAGGGAGGAGAGGGAAAGGGAGGGGGAGATGCTCGTGGTGGAAAGGAAAAAAGAAAAATAACAGATCCAAGCAAAAAGGGATTTGAATCTCAAATACTTCTCCCTGGCCCATATTACCCAAATCCCTCCAGCCTTGTCCATGGCTGCCTCTTGCCTAGTTAAAAACAACAGGCAAAAGATCAAAAACTTTTTTTCCCCCAGAACACTAAGAGTTGTTGAGTTTTGCAGATGCCATTAGGCAACCAAAGTCTAACGCCGAGACTGATGCAATTAATACTTGGTGCTTCAAAACATTAACATAGCTATTTATATAAATTAGTAACCTTAAGCCCAGGCGGTAGCATTATTACAGCATTACTAATTAAATCACAATAAGCTTAGTTTGCAGTACTATTAATTATGAAGCTGACATAGTGATATTGGGGATCTGATTGGCCTATTGTCAGTCATTACCCAATCAGTAATGAACCAGACAGGCAATGGAAATCAAAGCTGACGCTCCAACAGTGCTGTTCCCAGTTCCCGGGAAGAAGGGCCACCATTCCAGCAGAGGAAGCATCAGCATCCTCCATCAAAGCAGGCAGGCAGCATGAACAGATCTTGGGGCCGTGGGGAGGTGTGTGGGGGAGGTTCTCTCCTGCCTCATCTGCACTCCTCAGACCCAGGAGCAAAAGTTACTCATTCCTATGGCTAATGAAGAGGTCATGGGCCTCTTTTGTGAGAGCGAGTGAACAAAGCTTTGTCACCTCTAGTGGAGTCTCTGATTGGAGTGGATTAGAGGATACCCTTCAGGGATTTTTTTATGGCTAGGTTAGTGTGGGAAGGACATCGATGTGAACAGTCTGTTGTGGGCAGCTCTGTGATAATTTATAAAGGGCTTTTCATGAAGAGCCATCCAAATGTCTTTTTTCCTGGAAAGGGCAGTGGGACAAAGCCACCATCTCAGGGAAGTGTCCCTTCACAGGCAAATTGTGCTGTGGCCATGGGCAGGGGGAAAGGAGGGGGGTCAACATAAACCCAGGGGTGCAAATGGGAAGCAGAGGCTGTAGGGCTTTACGCTGGTTGTGTTCCCCATTGAATACAACGCAGTCTACCACTGCTGGGGCTGAGGAAAGGCAGAGGCTGGTGATAGGAGGCTGAAGAGGAGCCCAAGGTCAGGAACCTACCAACCTCACAGGCTGGACCTACCTAGTCCAACCTAGTTAATTCTGTGATTCTGTGAGCACAAGTTAGTCTGAATTTGCCCATCTTTAACATGGCAGTAAGAGACAGAACAAGGACATTTGCACAGCACTCTTGGTCTTTACAAAGGAGATGATGAGTTTACCCAGAACAAGAGGTTTGGCCTGGGGAACCCTAAAAAGTGCTTCTTTCAGAGTTGTTTGGTGTTTCATTGTTCCAGCAAGACACCTAGCTGTGGTGCTCTCTCTTGTGTTACCACAGTTCTCCCCCACAGCCAGCGATTCTTGGAGCAAAGAACCCATAAAAAACAAGAACACACTTGGTGACAGCCTGTGCATGTTTCATTAAAGTAAGAGCAAGGGATTGACAGGTGTCAGTTTAGTCTGCACCTGCCTTTCCTTTTCGGATGGACTTAAAATGATGAGCATGCCACAGAAATGGAAGTAAGCCAGCTGTCTTCCACTCCTGTTATCCACAACAGTGATTCAAAGCAATAAAACACTCAGAATTTGGGAGCAGGAGGGCAGATCCTTCTCCCTGACTCAGAGTTATCATCTAAACTTCTGCCCTCTTCTGAAAAAGAAAGCAAAACGATCATTCAAGGAGGGGGGAAATTTTCATGGAAAGATCTGATAGCATGGAAAGATCTGCTCATCTGATGGAATTGAAGAGAGAGCAAAGGTCTTGCTCAGTTTTTGTACCAGTTAAAGGATTTGCAAGGTCCTGAGAAATTGGGGATCACCACTGGCCATTGCAGAGATGGCAGATACAAGCCCCCACTGCCAGCTGACAGATTTCTCATTCATCTCCAGCCCAAGGGAGGCTTTTTGCCTCCTTTGAAGATGGGCAGAGGGACAGTGCGGGTTGTATTTCTACCCCACACTGCTTAATATGTGGTGGCCGGTGTCAGAAGCTTCTCTGTACTCACAAGCCAGATCTTGCTGGCACCTCCTCTCAGCATCAGTCTTAAAACACGGACCTCCAGCAACAACAAAGAAAGAAAAGCCTTGGTCTATCCAAAGAAAAGCATAAAGAAAATGCAATCCCTAAATTAAACAGCACTAGCCTCCCAGGACGGGTCTCAGGGTATAAGTCCCTCCACTTTTTAAGATCACAGAGCTGACAGAGATTTTTTTAGTACTGCAGCATATAGGGCCACAGCTACATGTTCAGGGGAGCACAGCACAGCCTGCCATAAATTACATGCTCTTTCAAGAGAGCCCTGGATTCTCCACTGGCTGAGGTTGTGACCCTTCTTATGTCCTGATGAGAGAGCTCCTGGAGCCACAACCCCAAATCCATGGGTATTTTGCAAGGATTAGGCTCTGTACACTAGCTACAAAGGAAGGGGTGGATACACTCCTTCCCTAGGTACGAACTTGTCGAGGCTTGTGTTCCTGCTGTTGCATAGGTCAGCAGATGGCACTGCTACATTTAGACTTACAGGGTTTTTTTTCTTCTTAACGTGTAAATGTGTCTTTTTCTAGGAGAAATGCTGCATTGCTGTACTGTCTTCTCATTGCTATTTGACTGCTCAAAGTCCAGTGCTCCCCAGGCTGCTCACAGCTCCCTGACCACAAGCTGCTGTTGGAAACTGGGTGATGATGGGACAGGTTGGAAGCCGGGGCTCTCAGCAGGTTGGATTTGGACAAGTCTGTTCCAGGGCAAGTAGAAAGACTATTATGCTTAGATTATACTCAGTTTCTATAGTGCAGGTTGCTTTTTCAGAATTACCACTTAATAAAGGTGTGCTGTAACAGTGTCAGTATCTTCAGCATTTCAGGGTGCTGAGGTGTGCCTAGGAATGGCTGTGGTGGCTCAATTCCCTCTAGACCAACATCTGGTCTCTAGCAGTGGCAGTAAGGGGATCTTAAGGAACAAAAAGTACAGGTGACCTGTCCCCTTAAGAGTGCCCCAGCCATTTTCACCCTGAGGTTATCCCAAGCTGGGTGCAATACCTCTGTTGTGTCCTTATTCTCCTGAAGCCCACCTTGATGATTAGCATCCACAGCATCCCTTAACAAGGAGCTTCGCTGTCAAACAACCTGTTGTATGAAGAATACACCCTTTTTTTGCTGGCTTTGAGCCTGGCTCCTGTTGGCTCCATTTGATGGTCTTGAGGATATTTAGTGTTCAAGGGAGGGACTGATCCCTCCCACTCTCTTCATGCCACTGACAGCTTTGTAGCCCCTTGTCACTCCCCATCAGTTGCTGAAGAAGCCAGAACACATGGAGGAGAGAGGGGTGAGAAGCAAAGACGAGCTCAGACAGCAAGATAAGCAGCATGAAGCAGGGACCGCAAGATGGTCTCAGCTCTCTGCAGCCACGCCTTTAAACAAGTTCTGTCCTATCCCGACAATGATGGGGTGGACAGGGAGGCAGAACAGGCAGGGGATGGGCCTGGGCAAGACAGGGCTGCTCGTCATAATCCATAAGGGAGGATAAGAAGCCACTTTGCTGGAGGGGTTGCCAGGCTAGCCTACAGCATGGCTCAGAGCCAGAGATGCTCGGAACATGAGGAGATGCCTGAAGACGTTGGCAGGCATTCTAAGCAGGTAAAGACTGAGAGCGAAGAAGAACAGGAATACCAGGGGAGAGACTTAAGCACATTTAGGCTTAATTTGGATGGGAAGACCCTGGAGGAATACCTGCTCTGGCAATCCCCAGACTGGGGACGGAATCCAGAAGAAGCAGCTGCTTATCTAAGGCTGAGCTGGGAGCTGTCGGAGTCCGAGGAAGCTGGTAAGTAGCTATCAGTGAGCAGTGAGAGCCCTTGAAGAGTAGGAACACTGCAAAGCAGCAAAGACAGTGCATTTGGAAGGAAGCCTCAGTCTCTCAATAAAATTTGTGTTCTTTCCACTTTATGGTCAAGGAGTTGCTTTTGCCCCGGAGAGCAGGGAAAGCCAGCTGCTCTCCAAGAGCTAGTGCAGGTGGTTAGAGGGAGTCAGGTGGCTGCAGACACAGCACACAGAGACTTTCAGCAAGGCTGTTGCAGCACTGTGGTGTGATAGGTGGGTTCACAGTACCCAGTCCACAGCAGGGTCCTTGTGGCTAAAGCAAAATTCTAATTGAGCCCATCTCCCACACATCTCCCACCTTGTCCTGAGGGACAAGGCTACTAACCAATCCTTTGTCTCCCAAGGGGAGTTCCTCTGGAAGAAGCTGTTCAAGGGCCTTTGCTGTGCACTTCTGACAAGGTGAGTGAAACCTGGGTGTTGCCCTAAGCTTCCTGGATGTCTGCTCAAGGGCTGTGGGAGTAGCACCCCACGGAGATGTTGCTGTGCTCAGGAATCTAGAAAGCAGAAGCAAGGATTTAACAAAGGAGAGAGAGGCCTTGGGAAGAGTGTGAGAAAACACAGCTCCGGACACCAGAGGGGTGAATATAAAGGATGGTTTGGTCCAAGGCTGGGCAAAGGTAGCCTGCTGGGTATGTGGGAAGAGACAAGACTGCATTTAAACAGTCCTACTATGTCACTGTCACATGCCCAGGGAGACCCAGCAGCCACACAGAACAAATAGCCAGCACCACCTTGAAGCTTCTGTAGCTCTTAAAAAATATCAAACACCATAACAGGCATGAAGTGCCAACAGCAAAGGGACACCCTTCAGCTCCTTGGATGGGGACAAAGTACTCTGTATAGCCAAGAACATCCAAAGCTCCCTCGATTTCTTTGAAGGTCCTTGCTCACTCTCTTGCACCACTTTCCTGTTTTAATTTGCAGATTACAGGAGGAGGAAGGAGTACAGGAGCCAAAGGATTCTGTCAGGCTGCGTTGAAAGCAGCAGCAGCCGCTGTAGCAGCAGGCAGAACCCAATCAGAAATTACCTCACCAAGCTGCTCATCTTTGTGCGTTTTCATTCCTGGCAAAAGCCCTGCCAAGCCAGAGAGTTCTCTGAACAGGCCATGCAAGAGCATCCAGCCCACAGGAGGAACCCGCCATCACTGCAGCTGCTCATTAGAACTGGGACAGGAGGCTGAGCACAGGAGTCAGGACCATTTTCAAGCACCCTGGGCATATCTTACAAAACACAAGGTGGGCATAAAAACATGCACTGTGCTTTCATAGATGATTACAGTTCTGAATCAGGCTGGTGAAAGAAGGAAGGCAGGAGCTGTGACGTTAAATGAAAGGCTGCACAGAGAAGCATTGCTGAGCAGAAATAGTTTTAGGGTACCTGGAAGGCATCACTGTTTTTAGTCCTTGCAAGGGATTTTTACAAGAAACAATATGTTGCTTTGCTTTGTTTTGTACTCCCTTGAGATGGGATTCAGATGCAATGCTGGAATACAGATTTCACCCAGCCTGGCATTTTGGGCAATCTCTTCTGGAAACTCTACAGGTATTGGGGACTGGCTCCTGATTTGGACCTCATTGCTCAGATATGAACACAGAGTGGGTTTGGAAGGAGGTTTGGTTTGGTGCCAGCCCCTACACACAGGGAAGCATGGAAGCTGGCAAATACAGTCAAAAAACCCCCACAAAGACACCAGCTTAATACAGCTACAGATTTAAGCTTGTCTTAGACTTCGAGACATTAAAAATAGTGTGTAAAACAACTCTAGTCTGGCTTTGACAGAAGATGGAAATGGTGAAGGAAATGTCAAAAGCAAATTGGAACTGGAAGCCAGTTCTCCAGAAAGCAGACAAAAAGAGAATTTGGAGGACAAAGAGCTGAATATCTGATTCTTATAACAGCAAGCAGTGACTGTGCTCATGCCATGGGGAGGGGCACTGAGCTCTGTGTCCCTCCAGTCCTGACTTCCCACTCATCCAGAACAGGGGACTGTTTAGGGCACACAGTGCTGGTTTCCTCCTTGTCCATAAACCTTTACAAACTGAGCTTCCTGGGGAACTGGGGGGACTCCTGGGTCCCACAGTTTGAATAATTCCAATGTGAGAACACCAATCCTCAGCAAAGATCTGTGCCCAGACAAGCTGTGATGCCCTAGAGCACATTACTTGATCAAAAGATTACTAAAATAGTACTGGATATGAGACAGGCACTGGCAAGGCAGCATCCAGCTTTTGACAAAACCGTGGATAAGCTGATGTTGACTAAAGTCTCCCAAACCTCCACATAAACTTCAAGCTTCAACTCAAAATGCTGATTCCAAGGCATCTCGTTATGGCATACATTCCTCCTCACTGCCCTGTCTCCATGCAGCTGTTCTGCATTTTCTGCAGCTCTCCATCTCCCAGCCGGGCTTGCAACAGCAATAATGTCTTGTTAATATGAGGTCTTCTTGTCCAGAAGGATTAGCACTTGTAGAAGTGAGGAACCTGGACAGCATAAATGGGTCAAAGCTCAGGAAAATTATGACACCGCCCTAGAAGTAAAGCCCGGGTGTGGGGAATGAGATGAGAGCAGGGAAGAACAACAAGTTAGGAGTGAGTGGATAAAAAAGGAGGGGCTTCACTGGGTGATGGGGAAAGACGACACATGCCTTTGGTCAGTAGAAAAAGCAGGTTAGTGAAAAAGAGGGAAGGAAGACCAGCTTCAGGGTTTGGGATCTTCTTCCACCAAATTGTAAAATTCCTGTAAGTGTGGCATTAACTGTCTTATGACACTAAACTGTCATTCCAGCCACTGGATGCTTTCATCACTCTCTTAGTTCCCTCCGGTAGCCTGCTGCCCCTTTAGGCTCCCAACAGTGTCACCCCAGCAGCTCTGTGCCACCTGCCCCAACCTCCAGCTGCCTCCCAGCAAATCAGTCCCTGCGGTTGCCCAGAGGCAAGAGGCAGGAAAGGAAGAGCAGGGGAAGAGGGATTATTTTGGCCTTTTTTTCAAAGCAGGACAAGTGCTTAGTGTTAATATGCAGAATGCCTGTATATCTCAATTATACACCTCCCACAGGGGCCTATTACAGCTACCCTGGGCAGCCAACATGTGTCAGCAGAGCAAACGTTGAAGGCTAGCCCAATGTACTCCAAAAATAAAAAGCAGAGAAAGCAGGACATGAGCCTGTCGACAGCTGCTTCTTTTCTCCCCTGCCCCTTCCCCATGTGGTTTTCAGGTCTAGCTGCCAGGCCTATGCCTTAGTATTTTAACGTGTGCGTGAAATTGCAATCCCCCTTGTCTCTCTCTACATGGTGGAAATTGGGAAATTAGCATTGCCCCATCACAGCTTGTATGAGTTCATGTTACAATTCAGTGTTGTTTTTTTAAATGGTTGATTGGAGATTGGAAGATGGAGAAAAGAAATGGAGATTGGAAAGGAAGAAAAATGTTTTTCCAGTACAAGAATGATTTTGTGTACTAATTCCTCCGTGACACACATTATTCCCATAGCCTGGGTACCTGAAAGGCAGAAAAAAATTAAATACATCCTTAAAAACATATAAACCTTACCCTCAACAGAAATTTGTGCCCTGGAAGAGGCAAAAAATCCATGCAGTCTAAACACTTCTGTACTTTTGTTATTAAGTTCCGCTTAGAGGCCCTCAGAAACAGCCATGGTGGAGAACAACACAAACCCAAAGATGGATCAGTTCAGCAAAGTGGGTCCTGGCATCCACTCTTAGTAATTCCTTTTAACTGCTACATCTTCCCCTGTCTATTGCTTCCTCACCCCATCAATATTTGCATGGTACCACCAGAATATTCACTGAGCTAAAGTTCCTGGCAGAGTTTCATACATATGCAAAAACCGAAGAGAAATATCTTGAATGAACAAACCATGTGTGGGAAAAAGGGAAAAGCCAATTCTAGTAAATCTTTGACTATGAATTTACTGGGAGCTGCCCAGTGCAGCTCACAGCTTCTGCTGGTTTTTTGGCCAGCACTGTCCTCACACAGTGCTGCCAAGATTGGAGCCCTGCTGAAAACTAAACGTAGAGCCACAGCTGACACCCTTCCAGTGGCAAGAGGGTTGATGTGACAGGGATGCTGTGGCACAGAAGCCGGGCAATTGTGTGTCTCTTCTGTTTTCATCTTGATTTCCTGTGATTGAGCAAGGGAGAAAAAACATTCAGAATTACTTCAGATAAGTGCAAAACATTTTGAAATGCCCAAAGAATATCCTGGTTACCGAGCAGCCTGTTGACTTTATGTGGCCCAGAAACAGCTCCTGTCTTCACAGATGTTTTCCTGACATATTATCCCCTGTATATTACTGCACTTTCTCCGAACTATCTTGCTCATCCTTTCACCCTTTGCTGTCATATCTTTCTATTATCTGAGAACATTGTATTGTTATCATTAGACTGATGCTTATCCACTCTTTGCTTTCCTTTTTATCTTACCTAGCCTGACTGCATTTCCGATCATGCAGGAAAGTGTTTGTTGGTCTGAAGAAATTCTTTCTGGCTATTATATTTTGCACTTTCACGTTTCTGGTTCTGTTGGATAGAAAGTGTCCTTTTTTGTCACTTTCCACATATGGAGCTCAGGCAGCAAAAAGAAGTGAGCTTCACTTTAGGGTAAAGCCCAAGGGTCAGATTTAGGCTGTTCAGTAGTTGGCACTTCTGAGATGGTTTCATATCTCCCTCCTCTTGTAATTCCTAAATCAAAGCATTGAACTCTTTTGAAAATCTGATTTATTCAAAGCATCTGATGGAGAGGCAGAAGAAAGAGTTTAGTGTGACAGTCTCTGTAAGAAGAAGAAACCAGGTAATTTTAAGTTGCCATATTGCCTCAGTGGGGTTCCCTTCACCTCACATGGAACAGGAAAGCAGCAGGCTACTGCCAGACTTGGCAGTGGATGCTTATTGAACACCACAAAAGAAGCTGTATTATCCCACCTGTAGGCATCCACAGCTCCTAGAGAGATGTGAAGATGTCCCCAGAAGTGTATGGCCATGAGATGCCACCTCCTGTTGCCCAGCTTGGCTGCCACCAGACTGGTTCATCACCAGCATCTTTGTCTATAAGCACTAACAACCCCCTGTGTGCTGGACACAAACACCACTGTGTCTTCAGCCTTGTGTCAGCTAGGGGCAACTCAGCTTCAGAAAACAGTTTCTAGCCTGAAGATGTTACAATAGTCTTTCATGAGGCTACTGACAGTGTTTACCCCAAACCTCATTACTTCCTCCATCAATTTCCCCTTTCTTGTATAAATTAGAGTGAATTACAGTATTCATTCGGAATAATGTATAGCCACAAATGGATTCACATCAGTCAGAAAGAATACGTTTATTCAGGAACACTCAAGTGTTTATTTCAAGAATATTAGTGGGGATAAATGAGCTTCAGACATACTGGTGCGGTTAAGTAGCTGGGAGTATTCCTCCTGGAAGTGTGCTTCAAGATTTTTCCAACGGTTCCTATTTATTACTCACACAATGGATTATCTGAGCACTTCTACATGCTTCCTGACAATTTTTGAATAAAGGGGTTCCTCTCCTTTTAATACATCCCTCCCATCCATCCCAGCAGTAGAAACAACTCTATACAACACGGATGACCACTTGTATGAGCAGTAAATCAGAAACAGATCTTACTCATGGCAAGTGAGCACCATTCATAGATGGAGCAGCATTTGAATTTGGCTGTGCTGACTACAGTTTGAACAGTTGTGAAACTGCAAGTAATCAACACTTTAATAAAACTCATAATCTGCTTGCAGATAGTCTGGCAAGGAGAAAACTGCTAAAGGAGCTAAATCATTTGCAGAAATCATTTTCAGTGGATAATTTGACCAACTCCAACATGATGGTATTCATGTGCAAAAGCTCTGAAAATCTTTTCTCAATGGCGTGCAGAAAATGACTACAGATTTTTTTATGACTACGAATCAGAGCTGCTTTCGATGTTCATAAAGTAGAGACAGTACCTGTAGAAGACACTTGTGCAAAGACATAATCTGTTTGTGCAAACCACTGAGCTTTTTCTGTTCCATGAAAGCTCCTGGTTTCACAGTGCTGCAGCAGTGTTTTGCACAGGGTCTCCAAGTTCCAAGCATGCCCTTAAAGTTTAGGCATGTCATGTGAGTGTATCAATTTATTGCTATACTGAGTTAGATTCTGCCTGAAATCTGTAGTTACATGAGGCTACACACAGCAGAGACTCTTGTTCAAAATACTTAGCTAATAGTTTACAGGGTGACTCAATAATTTAAGAGGATTAGTAGCTGGAAATGAAACCTTGCATCTATGCACCGCTTATTTAGTTCCACTCCAAATTTACAATTATCTGATGGTTGTTTGGTGGCTGAGGTGAACGGAATTGCCACCTCCAGACTCTTTTGTAGGAGACTGCTGTGTACTTATCACAGTCATCACATCACCATCACAAATGGCTTGGCAGTGTAGCAGCTGAAAAAATCCTGCAAAGACAGGCAGCTCAAGCGTGATCTCTCTGCTAAGGCTCCCCGTGCAAAAGGCATGTGGGAGACAATTCTGTGGTGGGGGCCCAATGTGAGGGACCCTGATAGGGTCCCACAGGCCACCTTAAACACCTTCAGTGTTGATGGATGGCAGTTACTGTCAATTTGGAAACTATTTAGGGAGCTGAATGGGAAAAGATCTTTATCCCATTTGAACTGCTGGGGCAATTGAGTCTCCCACTGTGGTATTTCCAACCTCCCTTGCAGCCTCTGTTCTGTGCATCAGAATTATCAGGATGCCTTATTTCAGTGAGTAAATTTTATTAACATGCATTACTATCACCTTGACCTTTAGTACTCCTTCACTTGATTGGCTTACCTTCCCAGAGGTGCTTCCAGGTGGGATGGCAGGGATGGATGGAAAGAGCAGGCAGCTCATCACAGCATCGCCTCTGAGAAAGATCAGCAGGTTCTGCATCAGGAGAGAAACATTTACTGTCCCAGAGGTTATTCCCATTTGGAGCTGCCACCTAAACAGGGAGCTGGGAGGAAGCAATGGATCCCTGTGATGGATGTAGGGAGGATCAGGAAGAATGGAAGGAAAACTGGTCTAATGTTTTTGCCTTAAGGAAAAAAAAAAAAGTCTGCATTTTGGGCAAACAGCCAAGCTGGGCTTGAATGAACAGGCAAAACATGAACAAGGGTGTTGACCTGTTTCTGGGGAGATCATTCTCTCTTCTCAAGGAACAGAGTAGAAAACTTGGAAAACATTGTTTTAGCACTTGGAAATGGGGCCTCAAGGGTATTGGTAGAGAGTGTCCTGGCCTGAGCTTGGGACAGCTTTGGGTGGTAACACTCGTGATGTCATCTGGAAAGATGGTCTGGGATAGCAAAGGACTTGCATGCAGGGTTAGGGGGTAAACAGAGGGCAGCAGCAGCAAGCTGGCAATTCTGGCACATCAGGTGAGCCCAAAGTAGCATCCTAGGAGCTGTGTAGATACCCCCACTGGGATTCTCTATTTTCATTTCTTCTACTGAAAAGGCACGGAATCTTTTGATTTTCCTTTCCCCTGAAGAAGAGGAAAAATAAATCGAAATGGCTTCTTTTGAGGCATTTACACCCACTGACTTTAGCAAAGTTGTATTAAAACGACAAGGAAAGAAAAATTCAATAAAGTAAAAATAAAAATCCATTAAAATTCCATTGGTTTTTACACATGGAGCTTATCTGCGGAAGGTGAGCAGTTAGAGCCAAAGTCTGTAATCCTATGGCATGCACAGCTCTATTACAAGAGGACAGTAATCCAGCCCCACAGCAGCTTGGTAAATAACACCTGGCTTCAGGACAGAGACTCCCTTCTGGGAGGTGACAGCCCTCTGCCCATGCTGACTCCACAGGACAGCCTCCTCCAAGTTCTACCTGGAGAAACAGGTCCTTGTTATTTTTTGGATGCTGACTGCCCTGAAAATTCAGCTACTCTAAAGTATCTCTCCCAGAATCCATGCTGCTCGCTGCAGAGTGATGGAAAGTGCCTGGGCCCCAGCTCAGGCATTTGGGAATCCTTCAGCCCTGATCCCTCCCTACCTCCATACTACAAGTGTCTGCAGACACAGAACTGACCATGGAGGGGTTTTTTTGGCAAAAGAGGTTAAACTTAGATGATGTCAAGGAATAAGAGCTGATGTGACTGCAAGCTGCTGGGTTTAGCCCTCTTTGTTCCAGCAGTGTGCCTCATGCACAGCTGCAGTGGGGCCCACACCAGTGGGTACCAGTAAAACTGTGGTGCCTTCTGCCCCTCTCCCAGCTGATGCCGGGTTCTGAGTTCCAGATCCAAGGTCTCTCTGTGTGCAGATTCAGGAGTTTGGATCACCCTGGCATAGGAGGAACATCCTGATTTGAAACTGGCATGGTTTTGGACACTTGGGGTGATCACACTGCTTCTTGCTCATCACCAGGTTTCTGCCCCTCTGACCCTGCCCAGCCTTCAACCAGGTTTTCCAAAGGATCTTCTTCTGCCACAAGGCCTGGGCTTTGGGGGCCACCTACCCAAACAAGGCTCCTAACCTGGCTGCAGATTGGACCTGGCCCTACCTTCCCATCTTTTCACCAGGTTAGGATGCCTCTGGGTCTCCTTCGCCAGCCTCCCTTTCTCATTCACTGCTCCCCAGAGGACAATAAGCACTTTAGAAACCGCTTTAGGGATTCTCCACAAGGATAAAACAAGGAAACCCAGAGACAACAACCTAATCAGCAAACAGCTGAGCCAGGGATAAATTCACATGGAAAGTCTGTGTTTGTTTATTACTAATGGGTAACAGAGATGATAACCTTTTAATCCAAAACCATAATGAAATATGCATATTTGTTAATGTGCAACTATAAAATGCAAATCTTGCAAACACAATGGAGAAGGGCAAAGAAAGTACTCAGCACCAATACTAATTTATTCCTTTGGCTTCAGACATTTATTCAAATTGAGTTGTGTATGTAATATAAAGTCAAATGAATATGTAATTGTAATGTATATGTATAAACGTTTTCATCTCAAATATGCAAACTGTTTATCATAATAGGAAGTAATACATATTTTGCCAAATAAAAGGTTACCTATTAAAATATTTTTACACTCTTCCCACCCCAAGCTTTTGTGCTCTCTGTAAAAGCTCTATTAACATAGAGACAATTTCTGATTTTCCCTTTTGAGTTACGCTACCCGAATTCAAAAGATTTAAAGTATTAACAAAGTAGAATCAGAAAGACTTTTACATGAAGATTTTCTCTCTCACTCTACTCTTTTCCAAGCTACACAAAAATTGCTCTCCTAAATATCAATTTAAAACACTGGCTAAAAAGCTGAGCAATTTTCCCCTTCTATTTCCAGCCCCCAAAGAAACAGCTTTCCCCTGTTGCTGTTGGAGTAACTACATATTCATCTACATATTCATGCAGTAGCAACTAAGCTTTATTGCTAGTCCTGGTCACCACTGCTTTTCTAAACCGTCTCTCTGGCAGTTTGGCAGCCTGAGAGCTAGAACCAGCTTCACATACTGTATGTGGGAAGACCTGAATCAATTTGTGAATAAAGAAACCAGGAAAATAAAGATTCGAGAGAAATCCTCTTTTCCTAAACTCACCTGAAACCAAATCTCTTACTGCAAAGGAAAAGTTCAGGTAGTTTTCCTTCTTTTTTTCTTGGTGGGACAATCATGATTCATGAGCTATTGAGCCATGAGGAGTATTTCTGTCTGAAATTTAGCATGGATTAATTGTCTAAAATTTGAATGCACTGACAGGAAGTCAACAACAATATTTCCATTGGCTTCACTGAGCAGTGGACCAGTGGAGTCAGAGCAGAGCACAAAGAATTTTGTAATCAACCTCCACCCGTTGTTTCTTTCGTCTCTCCTGACTCTGCTATTCACTTTCCCACTGCTGCCATAACTCTATGCTGCTTTTATTCAGTCCTGCCTGGTGCATTCAGCATTTTCTTCTCTTGTCTTCCAAACAAAACATTTCCCACCTCTTTGTGTTTTCTGACTCTCCCAAGGACCAGAGCCATGTAGCAATAACCAGAAGAGAAGAGGAAATCCCTTCACTATTTATAGGCTCAAATGCTATGAATTCAGGAGTTCTAGAGAAGCACAAAAAGTGCTGGTGGGTCACTAAAGCTGAGTAATTTTCCATTCTCTTTTAACACCTGCTGAAAATGGAAGGAAAGATAATTTTGATGCAGGGCTACAGCATAGTCCCATTAAATCAGTACAGGGAGTGCACAGATTTTCTCTTTCCCCACTGCCCTGAGCCAGACTAACACAGCCTTACAGCAACATGCCCAGGTCCAGTGGTTCATCCACCCTGGCACGAAGGTGACTCCCTGACCAGCCAGGAGTCACCATCCTTCAATCACATGCTAATGTGATTGATCCCCACAGGGTGGTTTAAAACTTCCTTGCTGAAACCTCTCCAAACTCCAAAAAGACTTTGACAGCACTCCCCAGGGCTGCCAAAGCCACTGCACACTCACAGACATGGAGAGCAGCTACTAAAGTTCTTCAGAAAAGCAAAGTGGGTCCCTCTTCTCCCTAGCATTTATTTGCTCAACTCATTTACGAGGAAAGCAGCCAGAAAGCACCATGCTTAACCTGTTTCTCCCCACTTGCACCATCCACAGAGATGATGCTCTGCAGACAGCTCGTGTAGGAGAAGAGGTCTATTTGTTTTTGAGGAAGGAGGGTGAAGGAGCAAGGGAGAAAAGACAGCAGACCAAATGAGAAGCACTCCTCTAGAAGTCTTCCATCATTTAAGACTCATAAATCATGATGCAGATTAATGAGAAATTAATGCAGTGCAGAAATTACTGGGGATGAGGAGCCGTCGGTCAGCAGCAGGAGTGCCTGTACGTGAGACAAAGCAGTGAAAATCTCTGAAAAGAGAGAGGGCTCAGCAGCCTGGACCAGTTCTTTAATGAGGAAAGACACAGAGGTCAGCATGGGAACAAGATAGTGTGTGGCTGCATCAGGGAGACAAGGGGCACTATTTAAAAATCCTGTCAAAAGGCTCTCTGGACTGATTTATATTAAAGTCTTATTCATATCTTCTAATGAAAAATCCTCCTGCATCAAATCATAATGTATAAGCCTTTAAAGAGAAAGAGGGTGTGTGTGTGTTCACAAGAGCAGAGGGGAGGAAATCAAAGGAGTAGAGGTTAATTTCACTATGCACCTCTTCTGTTTGGGGGAAAAAATAACACAGACAAGGAAAATAGCCTACTTTACCTCCCGTCCTTTCTCTGAGATCCTCCAGTGACATTATTTTAAGCATTTAACTTCCTGATAGCAGTTAGGCTGGTCACATTTTCCCTCCCTTTAGTGGCAGGTTTTGAGCGCATCATTTAGTGCTGCAGTGGAAGTGATGGAGCATGGGTTTGATAGATGACTCACTTCCCCCTGCTTGGGCTTTGGGGGCTAACAAGTATCTTACCACATTGCTGGTTCAAGCACTCTGAGGCTTTCTGCAAAGCAGGGCATGCAAAGGTGGGGGAAGGTTAAAAACTGATCTTCCTTCTTATTATTTCACATTTAAGGGAGCTGAGTACTGTCATCTTCTAAGATAAATTTTCTCTCCTCCTCCATGGAAAGTGTTCTCACTATGAGCCCAAGCCAAGAAAGTGTAAATTGAGTCCCAATGTCCCATCCATGCAGATCTGCAAAGGCAGTGACAGAAACTCGTGGGAGTGATTTTGGAGAACGTGGCTGTTCCACAGCAGGTAGGGAGTCTTTATGCAAATACTGCAGCAGTACCTTCATTTACGGCTCCTGTTGGTCCCACTGCCCGCAGGATGCCTGTAACCATAGCAATGGCTCTGATGGAGGGTTCTCTGTTGTGCAGAGACCAGACAGTGGCAGCTGATGGTATCAGCAGAGAGGAGCATCCAGACAGGGCCACTGTGGGTGATGAGTGGATAACGGGAGAGCACGCTCAGAGCCCAGGCACATGGCAATCCATACCCCTGGTGTAAGTCAGGTGGACAGCAGGACTCAGACACCATGGGGGTGGGCATGGGAAAGAAATGGAAAGGGAATAGAGGATAAATGAGGATGAATGTTCAGCTGACTCAAATGTGAATACACCCAGATGTCACTACATGCCATACCTAATAGAACTATATACCCTCAGTTTAACTCCTGCTTGGTCCATCCAGGTTTTCCAGGTCTGGGACAGGGCTGGAGGAAAGCTGGGACATGGCCTCAAATGTTGAAGCATTTTGGGAGCACACTGAGGAGAATATTGACCTTTGCATTTGTGTGAGTTGTATCAGGGCTGGAGATGGTGCCTTTATGTGAACATCTGAGAACAAACCAGACACCAAAGCACACAGATTTTGTTATAGGCAGCTCTTAATGCAATATGACATCCCTGCTGACCCGTGGGTACTAACATCTCATGTACTCCAGCTCTTATACACTCCCATTTTTTGTTCAGGGGGGTGGGGACTCAGGTGGAATGGAGTTTCTTTGAGCCTAGGGGCACCACAAGTCCCTTAGACAACAGGAAAGCCCTATATTTGTGTAGATATCCCTTCTGACAGCTTCTTCTGGTTTTAAGAGACGTAGTCTTTAATATTGCACCATCGGGTGGAACATCTTTTTTTAAAATCTGCTCACATGCACACATGCACAGAGGATAAAATACAAGTGGGGAAAAAGAAATCACAAAAAGGACTCTATTTATCAAAAAAACAATGGCTCAGTAGTGGCAGTGAAATAGAGATATTGTTACTTAGCGATAATAAGGGAAAAAAGCCATTGTCAAAATGATAAGGCCATTTCTGTTGTCTCCCCAAGTGATAATATCTCTGCTACCACTAGTGCCTGAGTATTGTTAGGATATTTCATGGCAAGTGTTAGACAGAGTAAGTTATTCACTGAGCCCACAGCAAACTCCGAAGCCTCCGACTTCACCTCCCCCCATATCCCTGTTCACACAACAGCATCTTCTTTAATACCTTTGCAGCAGTGGTTTCTATTCCCCACGGCTTTTCATCTGCTTCTGTTTAAATATAACACTGCTACTGAGTTGGTTGACAAGGTACCTTTCACTGATAAGTAGCCCGACTTTGTCTTGCGATAGGTCATCAGAAAGCCAGACTATCACATCTTGAGGAATGTAGGAAATGCTGGTAAAAGTGCCAGTGAAATGAGTTAGGGTAAAGAAAGAAAAAAAAATGGAAAAAAAAGTAATAACATTGTAACAGAAATACAGAGAGCAGCTGAAAATCTCTATCAGACACCCTGATGTTCTTGCAGAGTCTAGAGATAAAATTTACCCATCCGCTCAGGAGCAGAGGTTGTCCTCTTGTAGGGCTTTGACACAAAGGTGCCTTCAGTGGAGCTTTCATTACCTCATTGCAGGGGAAGAAGAGCCAGCCCCATGGCAGCTCCGGCCCCACGGCAGCTCCGGCCCCACGGCAGCTCCAGCCCCACGGCAGCTACAGCCCCACGGCAGCTACAGCCCCACGGCAGCTACAGCCCCAGCCCCAGGGCAGCTACAGCCCCACAGCAGCTACAGCCCTATGGCAGGTCTGGCTCCAGGGCAGCTCCAGCCCCAGGGCAGCTCCAGCCCCATGGAAGGTTCAGCCCCATGGCAGCTCCAGCCCCAGGGCAGCTCCAGCCCCACGGACGGTTCAGCCCCATGGCAGCTCCAGCCCCAGGGCAGCTCCAGCCCCATGGAAGGTTCAGCCGCTCCACTGCCAAGCAGGAGCCGGGCATCAGAGGGAAGCTCAGCTCTGCCCAGGCAGTCACTGCCTCCCTGCAGCAGTAAACAGAAAGGGAGTGAAGAGAGGGAGAAAGTCTCATGCAGAGGACAAATATTCCTCTTTTGTTAAATATAATTTCCTTTTCTATATATATCATCAACATCACCACCAGCTGATGGAAACCACAGGGTCCCTGTTGCCCACAGCAGTGGTTCTTTACAGGCTTTTTTATCTTGCAGACCATCAAGAAAAAGCAATGAGAAGTGCAAGGCAGAACAGTGCAAGGGAGGTTTAAACCACCACAGAGGAGCCTCTCTGAGCAGAGGTTTTGTGCTGCCCACGCCAGCCATGAGAAGCTCTGCAGGTCTAGGAGTCACTGCTTGGGAAACAACTCTTTCCAACAGCTCGTGCAGGAGGGAGAGCAAGCAAACCTAGCCAGGAAAAAATATCCATGCTAACACATCTAAAAGCAGCCTCATCCCCTCCAGGGAACAAGGATCGTGATTTTGTTCTGGGTCACACATCAATGTCCACACTGTTTGGGACCAGCAGCCTGTTTTCTGCCCGTGTTCTGGGAGCCAGCATTCTGCCAAGGGCTGTGTCTTAGAAGGAATGGGACAGGGAAAATACAGTGTCCCAGGACTGTATTGTCTCATCTGCCATTCCTAAAATCTGGGATGGCATAGTATCTGGGAGACTTCCTTCCAATTCTAAAAGAGGGTCTGTTTTCCAGAATTGTCCTGGCCACTGAAGACATAGAATATGATGTCTGATTTTTAAGCACACCTTACAGCCAGTCAATAAGGAAAATTCCAAGTCTTGGAAGAGAAAATTGCTCGAATTATAAATTTTGGTGCTCAATATTTAGTAATTCATGGGAAAAAAAAACAGCCCCCCTCCCCCACCCAAAAAAACCCCAAAAAACAAAACAAACACCCCCCAAAAAACAACAACAAACAGAACAAAACAAAAAAAGCCCCACAAAAAATCAGCAATTCAAACACAGAGCCATCTTCCTCATTTTTCTCTACCTTGGTTGAACGTAAGGAAACTGAGATCCTGGCACACTTTTATTAGTCTCACTTTAAAAAGCCTTTCTGGAAGGTGGATCTTTGCCCTGTCCTCTGCAAAAACATGAGCAGCCCCAGGCAAGTAAAATGCAGATTGTAGCTGGACGGGCAGCGTGCAGCCAGCTCTGGGGCTGGGACATGGCACTTCATCACCCACACAGCACACGTGGCTCCAGTGTGAGGACTGTGCCTGCCCACCTGGGCAGAGCCACGATAAATCTTTACAAATTATCTTCTCAAATGCCCTCACCCCCTTCTTTGGAGGCAGCTAATGATGCTGCTAAAAATAAATGAATAAACAGAAAGATCAGCATCCCGCAAGCTCCCCATGGAAGGTGACTTGGGAGGCTTCAGCAGCAAAGGCTGTGGAGGAAACAGCCGGGAGAAGATTTGGTTGGTTTTTTTTTTTCTTTTTTTTTTAAATAAATATTTGAGGCACAGCATGGGAGTTGAGCAGCAGTGTGGTAAGTATATCAAACACAGAGAATCCCCAGATTATCCGCTCTGAAGGTATTAGCTCGCTGCGGAAAACAGCCATCTTGAACCCTTGGAATTAGGAAGGGTGCAAAAATATGGAAAAGCAATAAATAAGGTGTGAAACAGCATCAGGAATAAAACCATCCCTAACAAGCCATCTGAATAAACAGGATGAGAAAAATCAGCATTGGTGCTGCTGCTGCTGGCTTCTCCAGTCATTCTCCCTACCCCTTTCCTGCACCCTTACCTGCTTTTGAAACCAAGCTGGCAGAGTGCTGTGCAGCTAATCAGGATGGGGGGCAGCCGCTCTCTTCAAACAATTCCTGAAATGGCTCACTGAAGTCATCCATCTCCTCTTTGTCTCCAGTCTGCATCTTCCTGAGGCCTTTAAAAACTAGGGCGTAATGTGGAGCTTAACAGTTGGCAAAAAGTGAGCTTGTACATTTGCAGATTGATCCCAGAATGATCAAAGATAAATAATCTCCCCAGTGCTCCTTTGTAAAAACTAATGAAACCTGGGGGGGAGAGGGAGGGAGACAATGCAAAGCAGGGTTCCGGTTTCCTGAATTTTTTTGATCACTTCATTGCAATTACCGAAAGAATTTTTCCCACCCATCCCCCTCTTCCTGGCACCCTCATTCCCCTCATCTCCAGTAAATACATTTAGATAATTAGACCCACTGCATATAACCTGGTGATAACAGCTCCCCATTAGTGCAGCACCCTCTGGTTTGGCTGTCTGTGCCCACCCTTCACTTACTTCATGGGCAAGTGCACACTGGGCAATGAGTGTGGGTGACCTCAAGGAATGGAAAAGGCTCATTTCCCTCCCTGGAAAGCTCCTGTCCCAGCTGAGGCTTTCTTTCCCTCTCCTGGTGCCGTGGGCAGGAGTGAGCTCTGCTCCTCCCAGACTGGAAAGGGGAAAACTTCTGACCCAGCCTTTGCTCCCATTCGTCATTCTTGGGCATCGTGATGGATCTTGGAGCGGGCTGATACCGTTTTCACAGAAAACTCTGATTTGGCACAATCCCTGGAAATTAAATAAAACTACAAAATTAATGGTGCTATTAATGCCATCCCTGGGAGGAGTAAAATGTCTCAAAGGAATCTTTGGTTAGCTTTTTAGCCTGAAGCCCTTCCTGACATCTTTGGGCTACATGTCCTGCTCACACAGTGCTATAATGAGCATCATTTCCAGAGCAGCCATAAGGGGCACTGAAGGATATCTTCTGAAAGTTCATGCTACTCTCTTAGCTTTGCTAATTCATTAAGCAGAAGGCAGATGGAAATATTGCTTGGAGAACAACCACGGAAGATTGCAAATCCCTGAGTTTAAAGTCTTTCCAAACTCCTACCAAATTTTCAGTGTTCATAGGCTGTGCATAGGCAGACAGATTCCGTGTCCACAGATCCAATGTTTCATACACTGAAAAGCTTTAGTTCTGCCTTTCACATGGGGAAGAGACTCATGAGGAAACAGAGCACTTTTAATTCATGTTCTCCATGAACATCTGAACTAACACCAGGACCAAATCCAGGCAATGGCACAGTATGCCCATTTTCCCTGTGGGCTGCTCCAAACTCCTGGAAACAAATTGCGGTGCCAGCACTTGCAGAGCTGGACCCAGTCTGAGCTTCACACGTGAGCTACTGCCACATTCAAATGTACTTGGTAAAATAAAGAATTCATAATGGTACCTCTCCCACCAAAGCAGAAGTGACCCAAAGACTTTGATCCTGTAGTTCTGATAGCTGTTTAGACTCTACAAATATGCCTGGCACTTTGGTCTCTGCTGGATTTGAAAGACTTTATCCAAACTTCAGAAATCATCTCTGAATATTGATAGGGAGGTTTTAGTGGAAGCATTCAGCTAAAAACAAGCCAGCAGAAATAAGGGAAAAAAGGGAAAGAAAACATTAGAAAGGGTCATGGCTGGATTTGCTGAACAAATGAGCTCTCTGGTGACTATGAGATCTCATCATACTCCTCTCAATTTTGTTGTAGGAAGCAGCATAAGACAATGAGTGACCTTCAAATATAGTGTGGAAATATGCAGGCTGACTCTCAACAAGAAAACCCTCCTAAAAGGGTATAATCAGATTTCCCCAAAGGAGATTTTTTTCTATGCTGCTGTTTAATCTCTCCTACCATATAGCTGTGTGTACTTTTTAGATAGATCGATCATGCGTTTTTTTTTTAAAAAAAAAAAGGAGGCTATGTGAGGAGATTTGTGCCTGCAGCATCAGCTGGAGTGGTGCAGGGGATTGATCTGAGGCAGACACAGCTGGCCTATCAGTTCCTCGAGCTGTGAGGTACAGGCACTGCAGGTATGGATATCCAGGCAGGCAATACCTGAGATCCACTGCTGAACATCCCACCAGCTGCACACAGCCAGCCCTCCCCACCCCTTCACATCTCATTGATGTTGTGCTTGCTGTAACCACTCATCGAGGCCACAGGGATGAGGGATGAGGAAATCCCCCTTCCCAAAGCTTTTGCTCTCAAAACCACCAGGGCACATGATGCTGGGAAGGTGGGAATCAGCCCTGGTTTGGAGGGAGGACTGCAAAGGTGGTTTATAAGAAACTGCTAAGCCAGTTCCCATTCACTTCTGATGGGATTCAACTGCTCAGTTTTAAAATGGTTTCAGACTTTGAAGTCAGAGCGGGGGAATCCTTCCCACTAAAGAGATATACAAAAGATTTTTGAAGTTAAATTTACCCAAGGCCAAAATCATCTGAGAAAGGACATTTTTCTCCAGGGTTAAGAATGTCGAACGCCTTTAAGCAGTTATAACATCAGGTCCTAACCCTGCGTTCCTTTCCCTCAGCATGAAGCCTTTTACCTGTGTCCCTTAGGGTTTAACTTTCACCCTGATTTTATAAGCGAGGAAGAGTGTGGGCTGGGTCTCTCTCAAACCTCTTTTATCCACTGCATCCACCCTGACATAAAGACAGTACATCCCTGAACAGTTAAAAATTAAATCCCAGACTGATCAGTGCAGGATCAGACACAGTCTAACTTTACTCACTATGGTTCACTTTTTTTTTTCCTGTTGTCTTCCTGCAAACAGGTCCCTGGGCTTTTTGATTTATACTTTATCATCTGAAATGCATAAAAGATGTGGTGCTTTTGCTCCTCCATGAATCTTCCACAATTTTGTTCAAAATTTTACTGAAGATGACATGACAAATTACTGCCCGAGTCAATTTGTGCTGGAGGAGGGCATCATTAAAAAAACAGAAGACTTGTGACACAAAAAAAGAGTAAAGAGAGGGTGGGGGAAACAGTGAGCTCACGACCTCTTTGAATATGTCACACTCCAAAGGCAGTGCTACCAGGATGAGACTGGCAGACTAATTACCCACACAGCAGATTCCCTGATTTAGGGGAAAGGGAGAATTCAAAAGCTCATTTGACCCATTCAGTAGCACTGCTCTATTTCTTGTCATCAATTTTGGAGAGAGCAGAGGAGCAGAAAGAGGTAGGGTAGTTCACAGCATGACTCAGGGCTACGTCTCTACAGCCTTCCCATGTCTCATTGCTGTAACTGTGCCTTGGTCCCCTCCTCTGGCAGCCCCTTCTTGTTTCCTCACCTGACTCTAGCCCCAAACTTCATGGGCAGGTGAGAGAGCATTCGATTATGGCAGGTACTTCACTGTTTGCACTGTGTAAAGGAGGTTTTTGTCTTTGGTGCAGCTGAGAACAGTCAAGTAACAACAGGTAATTTGATATAAAGAGCAAAATAAATGTATAACATGTTCATTTTATTTTCCCAATGAAAAGCACCATGGTAAGCAGTATTATTATGAGTCATGTTGCCAAGTGTTCCTTCTCCCATATCTTTCAAAGGTGTTGGAAGGAGAGCTTGTTTCTGTAGTGAATAGTGTCCCTGGTGTTTTCTTCTGTATCTTGTTTCAACACTTTCTGCAGACAGAAAACTTGTATCCCGGTTGCAGTCCTAGGGACATTTTTCTTAGTAAACAGCGATTTTCACCGCAAATGCCAAGGTATCAGCCGGGATCAAATTCTGAAATACTTGTGAAAATATCTGATTTCACACATGGCTGCTAGCAAAGTAAATATTAGCTAGGTTACGCACAGTCCTGGATAACACTTGGATCTGGTATGTTTGGTCTCTATTGGTCCTACAGGAATTTTACCCTATTTATTTTCTTTACTAGATCCATAGCCATTCTGAAGTGCCTGATGTCATGTTAATTTAGTGTTTCAATTTCTCACCTAGAACCAAATCATTTCAGGGGTGACTTTGTACTTTACCTTTCACTTCCTGAGAAAACCTGTCGCAAATGGTACTTTTGCACAGAGATTACACATTTCAGGAATTAGAAGATCCTGAGTATTATTTCTGTTTACACTCGGCTTACTGGGAAAAGAAAATGCGAAGGAACACATGGGGTTTAGCACAAGCAAAATCCAGTGATCTTTTAAAATCACTGCACTAGGCTTAACAGATGCACCCTGCCTAGATGCACCTGGAGTGCTGCTGAATTTACAATACACAGAATGTCTGGCTTTAAAAGTCTTCTATTTTAGGTACAGCGACTGCAGGACACAGCTGCTGTGCTAGCAAACGTACCAAGTGTACCTTAATGGCCATGGTCTGCTATGCACCCAACCTGTGTCCAGGTAAAAGCCAGCCTGGCTCACAGCCAGATCTCCTCCAATGTGTTAAATTGCAGCATTTACCCAGCGGCTGCTTCCATGGAGGCTCCCTGTGGAAAGCCCTGCAAGGTGTGTTGCATCCTAAGTCTACCTGGAATTCATGTGATCCCAAGATATCCCCATTGAGACTTCCTGAGACCTTTCTAGCACACTGTTAATATTCAGAACATTTCAATCAGAAAGGGCTTCCTGAACTATTGAGCCCCAGACCTGTGTTACTGCCAGCACCAGGTCTTCAGCACAACTTCCACCTCCCTGTCCCTTCTGAAGAGGAGGTGGTGACATAACATGGTGGATCTCTGATGAGAATGATGACAACATCTTAATTGCCATCCTAAATTTACCTGTAGGGGACTTGGTACCCTTTTCCCTATTTGAAAGACATTTCTAGCACCTGCATATTCCTTTATTCACGTCTGTTGATCCCCATTTTGGTGTTCTTCTTTCAGACCTCTTTTACCAGTCCTGCAAGAAAAGAGCAGCCCAGTAAGCAGAGCGCAATGAGAAGTCTGGCACTAATGGGGAGAGATTTTACCCTTCTTTCTTTCACAGCTGGAGAGAGACAGGCTCTGGAGAGGGAGATGCTGGCTGGAAGAGAGAGCCTTCCCAGAGCAGCAGAGCAAGCAGGGAGGTCAGATCACCCTGGCTCTCTGATGGCTGCTGCTCTAATGAGGATGTTTTGGATGCAGGGAAGAGTTGTGCACCTCAAGACAGTGCCAGGGAATGCTGGGACAGCAGCTGAGAGAGGCAGAGGCTCGACTGGTCCCAGTTTAAGTGGAAGCCACCAGTGCTACTGCAAATCACTGTCAGCAAGGGCCAAGTCCAGATGCATGAGTCCAAACAGCTGCAGGAAACAGCAGCAGTCGCAGACCTGCACAGGGCAGCAGAGCCCAGGGAGAAAGCAGGAAGGAGAAACAGGGTCTTCTTGAAACCTGGCGTGAGATGAACTTCTGGATGGCACTTGGGTTAGAGCATTGTCCCCCCTGCATTTGCCTCTAACAGCTGGTCTCCATACATATCTTCACCTGACTTGGTCCTTCCCCTCCCCAATTCCAACCCCCCTCTCCACTTTCAGCTGTCTCACAGCTGAACACAGCATGCAATCCACGCCCGCCCCCTCCATTACTCCAAACACCCCCTTCTCTTGAATTCCTTTTTTGCCATGAGCAGCAGTTGGGGACACAGATTGACTGAAAGCTGTGATGCAGTATAAACAATACCATAAATAGACTTCAAATGACCCAACAGGAGCCTGGTACTCCTGAAAGATCAAAACCAGTTTTCTCACTTCTTCACACAAACAAAAAGAAGCCACCTGTTTTTGCATGCCTGCAGCAATTACTGCCTGATAGGGTTCTCTGCAACAACCTCCCCATTCCCTTGCTCCAAAGCTTCCCTTCTACCCACCTTCAAGCCCCTGAGACTTGTGCCATGTCCATGTCTTCTCTGCTAACCTGGTGATGGACAGCATTGCCCTCAGCATCTTGGATGTGCATTCACTTCCCTTCTCTGCTGTGTCACTGGAGGGGGCTGTAACCTTCCAGGGTTGCTTTGTTTTACTGGCAGTAATACTCCCCATCTTCCAAACTCCTCCTAGCTGGGTTTATCTATTCTATACACATGCTGCTCTCCAGTAACAGTAGTGCAAGCCCAGTAGAAGATTTTGTCATCTTTCAGGAGGTAGCTGATAAATTAGATTGGATGTTCAGCCCCATCATGGAGCAGCAGACCTGCAGGACCTCTGGTGCCTGCGACTTCACCCTGGGCACACAGGCACAGTCCTCATTTAACCCTGAGACTTTTTACTCCTTCCTCATTATTACCGTGTAGCAATTCCTGAGCAGAGTAAGCTGTCCTGTTAAAATGGCAACTAAACCAGGCATTTGGCATTTTTGGTTATCCTGAGCCTGGCTGAACTCAGAAGAGTCGCCCTTTCCATTGCCCAGTTTCACACATGTGGAAAGTGGGCTCCAAGAAAGGACAATCCTTTCAAGTCTTCTCTTAAAACAAGAGATGCTTAACAAGTCATCCATTCATTTCATCTTTAGTTCCTCTCCCGAAAGGAGACATGAATTATAAAGTACCTGGGGGAAAAGGCTGTCCAGGAAGGCTCCTTTTCTTTAGGTTCATACTTGAAACTCAACAGTACTATCCATCCTGCCAGGAAAGAAAAGCAATTGGCAGACACCACTGCACAGTCCAGATTATCCCATATGCCTGGGCTCGAATTCATGCCCTGCTCCAGAAGTTCAAGGGTATTGAGATGAGATGTTTTGATTGACCTCATTATATATAAAGGGACCATCTGCAAAAGCTCAGATCTGGCTCCAAGCTTCTTCCAAGTCCAAGTTTGGGATTTTGATTTTAACCTCTTCCTAACTCGTTTGAACTCTGCCAGGGCACAATGAAAGCATGGTGCAAGATACCAAGAATCCTTTCTTGGATCCAAGATGAGCCGAGCTCCTACTCTAAATCCCTAATTCTAAACTGACTTTCAGGTGTGCCCACCATCCTATGGCTCCCCTGCAAACCACAGCCTCTCCCTCCTTGCCTATTTTACACCTATCTGCCACACTGAGGAGCCTCTCTGAATTCCTATTAATAGAGTATATAAACCTGAAAAACAGTGAGTAGTGATGCATATATGAACTGTCTCTACTTGCAAAGGTATGTGGCAAGGGATCCCTTCCAAAGCAAATGTGGAAGATCAACAGATTCAGCACACTCACAGATTCCCTGTAGGTCTCACAGAGGCAAAGCATTTCATAAACAGTGAGCAGCTGTGACAAGAGACCTTTTCTCTTTCCTTTATTCCTGAAAAAAGAATTGAATCTTTGAGATCCCATTGACAGCCATTCTCCCTTAACAATCTGCTTGACTCAACACAGGCCATGCTCTTGAGACTTGTTAAGGGAGGGGTGGGAAAGACATCCCTACACTGTTCTCTTCTTTCTTCCTTTCTTTAATCAAAGAAAGAAAACAGAAAAAAAAAAAAAAAAAAAAAGCAAGGAGGAGGAGGGGAACCAGTAGCCCCCTCCTCCCCACTCCTTGGCTTTCTCCCCTATCTTCCTGGCTGTCAGATGCTCTGACATTCCCTGCACGTAAGTGTTTTGCTTCAAAAGTTAGAAGAGAGGGAGAAAGAGAAACTGCATTGCACAGTCCCTGTTGATAAGGTTCAAAGCAGACAGAGATGCCTCAGAAGCACATGTGGTCTCTCCCTCTCTCCCTGTTACAAGAGAAAAAAGAAGAGCTAAATTCCATGGCAGACTTTGCTTCCTCCTGCTGCTGTTATCTTTCCTTGCACACAGGCTGGAGGTAGGGGAAAGATAGAAAATGTCCTGTTTACCTTGCAATTTCTCTCCACCCCCAGCCCCCTTTGAAATGCCATCTCTAAGCTGCTTTTTCAGTCCCAATTTTTAATGGCATTTGTTAAAAGAAAGAAAAATTTTGGACACGTTTATCTGCCAAGCTGTTGTTTCCCCCCACCTCCCCATATTGTTTTACAATTTTCCAGAAGCTGGGATGAGCCCAGCTGACGTTAGTCAAGGAAAAATCCTGTAAAAATGTTCCTTACTGTTATTATTTCCCCAATTTCGTCATTATCTGACTTTCCCCTTCCTCTACCCCTTGATAAATCCCTCTCATTTTTCCTTCCTGCTTAGCACTGGAGTAGTGAGGAAACACCACGAAGTTACCACCACATTACTCATTTGGGGAATCCAGCCAAGAGTGCTCTGGCCTAGGAAAACCATCACAGCCATCTGTCTGTCTGCTGTGCTGGAGGAGAAACAAGCACACGCATTTACTAAGAAGAAAGAAACCCAAAAGCCATGAAAGTCATAAACTAGCCACCAGAACCAGCAGCCACAGAGAATATTAAGATTGAGGTTCAGCCACCTCACTGGGATTTCAGATGAGCCTGGTGAGCTAAAAGCCCTCCCCTTATTGCCTTCAAAGGGGAATTAAGATAGCTGAGAGATTGGCAGAGGGGAGTCAGTGAAAGTTAAAGAGCTCATCAGGCTGCCCTCTCCCTTCCCATCTGGCTGATAGGAGCATCAATCTGCTCAAGGTGGAAAATTGCCTTCAACGGCACCTTAGGACAGGCCCAGCTGCCGTGTGAAGTTAACTTATGTTTTCTGGTTGAGATGGTTGGGACTCAGGTTTTGGGTGGGTACCTTGGGATCCACAAGTGAACTCTATCAGCTCCTGCCTCTGTCTGGAGCCTCCTCCTTCACAGGGGAGGTATGTAGAGAACTTAGAGCTGGTCTTTGTAACCATGACCAAGAAAAGCCCAGCTTGCACTTCCTTCTCTCTTCCTAAGTAGGAATAAGGCTTTGACTATCTCATCCCACTATGACTGCTGAGGGCAAAGGTTTCATCTCTCTTGGAGCTGATCCTCAGAAGAAGACCTCTAAGCTTGAATCCTGCATGTGTTCTTGCATGCTCTGCAGCTGGGTTTCCTCTGCAGCATCAGAGAAAAGGTGGTTGGAGGTAAGAACTGGTGCCTGGAGAGGACTGGACATGAGGGGACAAGAAGGGATTTATCTCTGCAGCGAGTATCAGTATATTTATCCTTCTCTCCTGTTGTTGCATCAACTGCCTGAGATGAGTTAACAACTCAGCACTGGCATTTGAGGAGCACACAAAATGTTTTTTTCAAAATATGAATGATAAGAAAGGCCTTTAATGTTATCAGTGTTTACTAGGGAAAGCAGGCATGGGAGGGAAAAAACCCCTGACTTATCCCAGGCTGTTAACTACATCCAGCTTGTCATTAAGTTAACAATTTATACCAGACATTAAATATTCTCTCTCCTATGCTGTGAGGAATTCAGCCTATAGATGGAGAATATTTCCATGCACAGCCATGCAGTCACTCCAGGAGGGCACTGGAGGCTGCAGGCTGTTCTTAGCCTGTTGCATGGACAGCAGAGCAGGGAGGGAGGATTTTTGACTGAACATAATAAAACAGTCCCTGTTACTGGTACCTGGATTTGGTGTCAGTACAGTGAAAAACTCATCTCCTTTCCTGGGTGTTCTTCTGCCAAAAGAGAAGAAACTTGGAAAACTCTGAAAAGTGAAGACCTAGTCCAGCTTCTACTTGGCCTGAATGCCCAAAGACAGAAGAGCTCTACTCATTTAAAAGATAAGGGGTGTTAATGCTGCTGAGCTCTCTTCATCCTTTTGATGAAGAGTGTCACATGCGCTGGATGACGTTTAATGCTTCCCTATCCCAAAATGTCCTGGAGATGCTGCTGAGGCATGATTTTACACTGAAAGCAGCTTCATAACTCTTCATGGAAAATCTTTGCAGGGAAAAGAACTGACCACTCTTCCCAACAGGCCAACTGGCCCTTTGTGAAGATAACTGGGCCCTATCCATGACTATATCTTTGTCTGATTTGGCTGGGAAGATTTATCTGACATCTGAACTATGAATTCCTAGTCTGAGGATCAATATCCACAGCTGAGGCCTTCAAAAACAGCCCAGGAGTGTGGCAGGAGAGCTGAGTGCTCTGGGGTCTCTTTGTTGCGCCTACCCTCTGAACAGTCCTTGCTGTGAGTGAATGTTGTTCAGTCCCTGTGCCAGAAAACATCCTGTTTACTTCATCATCCTGTCTTCCTCATCGCACGCAGCACACCTCATTTCCCAGTTCACAAACACACATAGTGCCGAGGAATTCCTCTGTGAATTACAGCCATCAAGAAACAGAGTGCGTAAGTCATTTACCCATGAAGGCAAGATACAGTGGGAAAAGGGACTGGTCTGTGCTAGGGATGGCTCTGTGCAGCCTTTGGTGACAATTCTGCATTGCAGTGAGGGCATTTCGCAGCCAGAGGAGCAATACTCCAAAGCAGCAGGGCCCTTGCTTGGAAAGTGAGTCTGAAATAATTTCATAGCTGCCTCCATCACTTCCCTTTTTTAGTTCACAGGTACAAGAGTGCAGATGCAAACTTCAGACTGGTAATGGAGCAGTTTGGGAACACCTACATAAGCTGCAATTCAGGACCTAGTTCCCCAAGTGCCCATTTCAGACTCTGTTGCTGTAAAAGAAGCATTTGGGGCAGAAAACAACTTACTGCAAAATAATAAAAGCAGGAGAGTTGGACTTTCCAATCTGTTCTGAAGAATGTGAGTTTCCTTACCAACAGTGAAGCAGCAATAAAATTCCCAGCAGGTAAAAGCAAACCCATGCTGGTTACCACTGTATATCACAGCTAGCCTCACCTGCCCTATCTTGCCTTGGGGCATGAGATTAGCTTGCTCTGCAAGTCACCTGCACTTGATGCAAAAAACCTAAAGTTCCCGCCCATCACATCTGATGCATACATTTCAAAGTTCAACATCTAGTCTGTTTTCAATTTTTCCTTCAAATACCAGAAGTGATTGCACCACATTATGGACTAATCGCCTGTCAAATTTAATTTCTTAAGATGAGGTTGCTTTAGAGCCAAGTGAATGAAAAGAAAAAACTACCATGTCCAAACCCACTAAATTATTATTTTTATGCTTGTATAGTTACCTGAAAATTGGAGCTTTTCCTTAATCTTTTGTTTTAACTATATGGCAAACACATTACTGTCAGTCTAGGGCACTATATGCAAAATTTGATCTTCCAGTAGGTCTTCATATTTAAACTGTAATGAAATTCATTTCATTGAAGTAGCACAAGGTCCAGTAAGGGGCAAAGTCCTTTTCTGTACTTATTACTGAAGATCAAACACAGACCTTTATCTTCTCTTACGTGAAACATCTGCACTATCTGTTGGGACAAGGCTTCTCACTTTTTACATATTGTGGCCCGCCTGAAGGCCTCAGAGATATAAAGGTTTATTAATGCTCTTCAGTCCTAGGAAGGAGCCTCCCCTCACCCGCACACGTGTGCTGTCCACCACAGGATGGTAACCATTGTCGGCACAGAGAAAACTGGGCCCTGTGTGTGGATTTTGGTGCAAACCTAACCCCAGGCTCTCATCCCTCACCCTATTGGAGGATAGATCTCAAATTTTGACAGGAGGTTATGATCTGATGCAAGTTCACACACAGGGGGAAAAATCTCAGAGACGCCTCAGTGTGCAGACCTTTGGCGGGAATACCTTGTAGCTCAGCTGCTAAAATAGCTAAAATTTGGGTTTAAGCCTGGCTTAGTGCCTTGACCCTGAGACTGTAAAAGGGAGGACAAGGAGGGGGGAAAAGGTTAGCAGAGCCCTTGAGGATCTGGGTAGCATAAAAGGAGCCTAAAACTGTCCGAGGAAACTTTGATTGAACCAGGAGAGAAGTAACAGCAGAAGCTCCCAGTAAAGATGATAATGCTACTGCTACTACTGCTATCAATAACTAGGATATGACATCTGTGGAGGCAATCTAAACTTTACAACTCTCCCAATTAGCCAGGTAGGCTATGCTTTCTCTCTCTCTTTTTTTTTTTTTTTTTTTTTTTTTTTTTTTTTTTTTTTTTTTTTTTTTTTTTTTTTTTTTTTTTTTTTTTTTTTTTTTTTTTTTTTTTTTTTTTTTTTTTTTTTTTTTTTTTTTTTTTTTTTTTTTTTTTTTTTTTTTTTTTTTTTTTTTTTTTTTTTTTTTTTTTTTTTTTTTTTTTTTTTTTTTTTTTTTTTTTTTTTTTTTTTTTTTTTTTTTTTTTTTTTTTTTTTTTTTTTTTTTTTTTTTTTTTTTTTTTTTTTTTTTTTTTTTTTTTTTTTTTTTTTTTTTTTTTTTTTTTTTTTTTTTTTTTTTTTTTTTTTTTTTTTTTTTTTTTTTTTTTTTTTTTTTTTTTTTTTTTTTTTTTTTTTTTTTTTTTTTTTTTTTTTTTTTTTTTTTTTTTTTTTTTTTTTTTTTTTTTTTTTTTTTTTTTTTTTTTTTTTTTTTTTTTTTTTTTTTTTTTTTTTTTTTTTTTTTTTTTTTTTTTTTTTTTTTTTTTTTTTTTTTTTTTTTTTTTTTTTTTTTTTTTTTTTTTTTTTTTTTTTTTTTTTTTTTTTTTTTTTTTTTTTTTTTTTTAAGGCTGCTTAGGGAAACACAAAATTACTTCGTGGAAACATCACTATCTAAAAGAAAGTTACTTTGGAAAAATGCCAAAAAGAGAGGCAAACAAAAATTGTCTGTGAACCAGTGGAAAACCTTTTGAAGTAACTCTAATCATTCTTGATGTATTATCAGAGACCGAGTCCAGCTCTGATCTGCTAGTGTTTTTCATCTGCAGTTTCCAGCATGCTTTATAGCCTCCCTCTGCCTCCTTTCTTATAGGAAAGCAGAAGAGAAATTTGTTATGGCTGAGTGCCTCAGGTCACACAGCCAGCCAGTGACTGGCAGAGATACCAAGTCTGCTGCCTCCCAGAAGCAGTCTAATTTATTGATTTTCCTCATGTGGGTGTAGACTGTTGCTAATGAGAAGAAAGAATGGTGAACAAAAATGATTCCCAGCTCCTACCACCCACCAGAAATATCCAACCAATTTTGTCAATGGCTGATTTTCCCTAAAGTCTCTCTCATTTCCACCTTGCGTACCCTGGTTGGCTCAATCCTCTCTCCTCACCCGTGATTTCACTGCCCTACATTGTCCTGAGGATCATATCAGCCCTTTCTGCAGCTAGAGGTTAAAATATTTATTGGGGAACAGGGTGTTTCTGAAATGATAAGAAAACTTGTAAAATACATAGTTATTTGTGGAAACTGTCATCAGTAAACAAGTTACCAGCCAAGAGTTTCCAATTTCTAGTTAAGCCATGTTGACATGGCCTGAAAGAAGGGCTTGAGGAAATTTTACCAAGCTTCTTCAAACTTCTTAAGTGATAACACAGTAGTTTTACAGCACACATGTAAACACATGCACAGTGAGATAAAAGTTTTGCTCTCACATTGGCATAACGGAGCAAATGGCTGGGAGTTCTTCTGAAATTTCTTACTGAACCCCCAATTTTCCTGGGTTCACACTGGTTCACACTGTGCAGCTCACCAGCACAGGGGAGCTGAAGGAGGGGAGCATTACTGGCCCCTCCTCCAATGCACTGAAAAATCCCTTCTCAGAGCCTCCAAAGAGGCTTTAAAAGTGGCTGAAGGGGCAGTTGGCTCTGGTAAAGGGGAGAATGGTGCCTGTTCATTTCCCCTTTCATTCAGGTCTCCCACCTTTGTGGGGGCCAGTATGGTTTTCACGTGGATGGATTGGTGCCGGTGCCTCGGGCTTTGAGCAGCTTAGTGGCAGGATTTGAGGGAAGGGTTGCAATAGGAAGAACAGTGAGTGATGGTGAAACATGGCGTGTCCACAAATAAATGTGACCATTCCCCTCCCCCTGCTCTCTGCCTTTTCTATTTCAATACACACAAGCACTGATGTTAATAGAGCTGACTTCAGAAAGGCAGCAATCACAGCAAGCATGAAGGTCTGGGTATTAGCCTGGAAATAAGATGAACAAATAGCCTTGGGAAACTGCTTGCCTGCTATCTCTCCAACCACAGCCCCTTGTTTCTCTAGGGAATTGGTGCTCCTCCTACAGATTGGTTACACCACTGAACTTGTTTTCCATCTGTCTCGTCCATCCCAGTCTCTGTGGTTCTGCAGGGCTCTTCAGGGGCCTGATCTCCAGGGCAGACCCCAGACACCTCCTGAACCCACATCCAGAGCCAACCTGATGCTTCCCTCATCCCTGTACCACACTGTTCTTAGGAAGGAAACCTCGGTCACAGGCTGTGCAGGAGCCACAGTTTCTTCTGTAGATCTCCAAGGTGGACAGTCAGGGATGTAGGACCCACTGCAGGGGATATCTGTCCATCCCAATGTGAACACATCCAGGGCCTGCTTCCTCTTGGCTGGGTGCCTCTGCAGGCTTAGAGCCAAACGCTGGGACACATGAGATAATGGGACCTTGGGTGGAATTTGTGCTGGCTGCATCCAGCCCATTTAATGTGTCCACAGAAACTCTTTATTTTTTCAGAAGAGATGCAGAAAACAAGGGATGATTCTCCATTGTTCTGCACGTTACTGGCAATAGAAATGGAAAATATTCTTGTCCAAGCCAAGAGCCGCTCAACACTTTTGGGAATAGGGAGGTGTAAAAGTTGTCCGCCAGCTGCCTTATCCCTTCTTCCTGCTTTTTAGTCAAAGGATGGGATTTATTGTGCAGTCAACAACTGGATGCCTCACCTGCATCTCTCGCTCTCAGGCATGCAGTGCAGTCCTCTTCCCTGCACAGAGCTGACTCTCCCATGAGCTGCCTTGTGGAGCTAAACAAGCGGAGAGTTATTCTCTTCTGCAGGCTTGCTTCTAGTGCACTGTGCTGGAAAGTTTCCCCCATAAATCAATAGGCTGCAGGAGGTCTCTGATCTGTGTGTGTGTGATAAGACGTGGTCAGCACAGCAGCACGGCCCATCCTGCTCCCCTCCACAGCTCCTCTGAGAGGTCCTTCCTACTGAAGTGGCTGAGAGTCATGTCGGAAGGCAGAAAATAGAACAGCCTTTAAGCCAGTGGCTTAAAAGTTTTCAGGCTCCCAAGTAGAGAATCATTAAGGTTGGAAAAGGCCCCCAAGATCATCGAGTCCAACTTTTGACCAAGTGTTCGGATAATGGAAATACTGGCAATCAGACACCGTCAGAGATGAATTGCTCTGGAGAAATCAAAACTTGGAGGGTGGATCAGTGGCAACAGTTCCCACCTTCAACAAGGATAAATCCTCTGAACCCACTTATTCACCTCTGCAGGAAAACTGGTTCTCAAAAGGCTGGTGTAAAAGAAAAGGGAGGGTGGGGATGCTCTTTGTATGAACCTAAGCATCCTGCTTGAGGGTAACAGAAACACCCATTAGCTTCAAAGCCTGGGTTGTTTGTGTCTTCCTTTGAAAGAAGAGAGCCCCAAGGAAGCACCTTTATTTAGAAGGCTCCAGAGAGATATTGTGCAGTGAGTACAGAGGAGCAACAGGCCAGGAACCAGCTTCCCTGCTCATGCCAGCACTGTAGTTAGGGAAGGCTGGGTCTTGTGTGGGAAGGACGGTTCCTTGGCCATTTGCGAAGGGATTGGGAAAATATGCCTCAAATACATTGCAATAAATAATCCCCTGCTAAATCACAGATGACTGGGGGGGGTGGGGAGAGTCAGACATTTAAGTTGATACCTAATAGGTCTTTTCCACCTCTGATTTCTGTGATGTGCTGTACACAAAACAACGAGCAGCAGCTAAAATCAATGCACAGCCAGAGCCAAGTGTAGAGGTTTTAATCAATCCGAGAAGCCGTTTGTTGTGAGGATCCAACAAAGCCACAGAGATTATCATTACTACACATGAAAAAGGGACATGGAAAGCAAAAGGGAAGCACTGAGCTCCTACTTTGTGGGGACTGAAAATTGTACCTATTTCTTCTGTATCTGTCAGACTTAATAGTGGCATAGCAAGAGTGAATAACTTGGGCAGGGGTATGGAGAGAGGGGATCATTAAGTCCCAGGTATCGATCAATGCTGGGCTTAGAACAGGAATAGCTTCTGACTACCTGTGCTTGGGAAGGAAAGCTTAGCCCCCAAGGTAAATGATGTTTTCCACTGACACATCTGGGTGAAACATTGAGGAGCTGTGAACAGACTGGCTTGTGAAGGGACAGCGTACATGAAGGCAGATCTTTGGGACTCGGAAAAATCAGTAAATAAATATCCTGCACACCCATCTCCTTTGCGAGTGAGAACTGGCCATTCCTCTTTCCCTCAGCAGAGTTTTAAGAGGATGAAGTATGTCATGGAAAATGCCAATAACTGGGAGCAAACAGTTGCTGCACACAGCGCAGGGATGAATGCCAGGCCCTCTGAGTTCTCCTGCCTGTCGACAAAAGCCACCTCTGAGTCCAGAAAGGGGATCTTGTCTTTGTTTCTTGGCACACACTAGATGCCCAGGTCTAAGTACTTCTAGCAGGTTTAAAGTTAAAACTGGACCCAACTTCTGAGTCTGGACCAGTTTTCTCCTGAATGTAAAACAGTGGGGGCCTTCAGGCTCAGGCAAGAGCAATTGCTGTGTCATGTTGGTGGTGACAGAAGTAGCCCTGATGCTGAACAGCAAGGAACTCTAGTTCATAAATGATGACCTCATAAAGTATATTGGTGCATCTCAATATGATTACCAAGTAGATGGTAATTAAACTTCAGCAATTTCAGGAACACAATAATTTTCATTACACAATATTTGGAGGGGTTGTAGAGGTAACGGAAGGAACTACATAATCTAATAGACCTCTGCAAGACCTTTTCTATCTTCATCTTCTTTGATGTTCTAAATGTTCTAAATGTAAAAACTGAGCAGAACCATCACTCCAAGCAATAAGGAAAAATGCACATTGTAGCAGATGTTCAGAGCTGCCCGGAAGAAGATAGGAGGAAAGTGTAGACTTGGCTCAGTTCTCTGTCCCAGCAGGAGATACCCGGGGCTTCCTTACCTTCACTGGCTCCCAATTCCTTCAGACATTTCACTCTCTTCTGTTAGGATACCTAAACTCTTCCTATTTGGTGCCACACTCAACTCAGGATCACAGCTGCTGAAGTGCCTGCATAGGGACAGGGACACTGAGCAATATCACGCGTATGACAAGGCCCAAAGCCTGGGCTCACTGATGGTTCTGATCTTCCCTTTCCATCCCCACACAACTCAAAGGCCATAGCAGTGGTGGCCAACTTGGCTTTCAACTGACGAACATCAACACGGGTTCAGGGCTTTTTCACCACCAGACTTTTTCCAGAAGTCTGCTGTCCCCACGCAGTAATGACAATGTTATTGATATCCAAGGGATCTTGTTTAAAAGCTCACATGAACGTGTCTGCGGGGCAGAGCCATCTCTCAGTGACCACCTCCTTGTCTGCCCTACTGCAGACCAGGATCTGAATTTCCTGTGCACAAACTGGTTGAGAAAGCCATGGCTGAATCCCCATTCATGGAATATCAGACAATGCAGTGCAACAAGAGCCAATTTTTTGCTGCTCTTTACCCATGTCTCCATTTACATCAGCATCTGTGCGTTTTGCATCCCCCTTTTCATTCCAAAACTTTCAGTGCCGTGGCCACGAGAAATAAATATGCAGAACAAGCACCCAAGAGCCACAGAGAGGAGAAAACCTAAACAAAACAAAACATTCATTAATCTCTCTTTAATGTATCTTTTCCCCTTTTCCTCCCCATAAGAGGAGATGGTGGGGGCTGGCAAGGGGGAGGGACGATCCCAGCAGAACAGCCTAACTATAAAAATATGAGTGCAGTTGCTAAAAGCCCAATCTATTTTCAAATGATGTGCTCTAATGGAATGTTGCCGTACATCTTTTGATGAGACAGGAGTCTATTTAAAAAGACAGGCGCTTTCGAATGTGCTTTTAAACCCCGTCTGTCAATTAGAACAGCATCAAGGGTTCAGTGGCTGGGAAAAAAGATGACAGTAATGAAAAGCTGGGAGAGCAGCAGAAGAAAAGAAAGATAAAGACAAAAAAGGTGGGGGAAAAAAAAGAGAAGACAGGAGGAAAAGAAAGAAATCAGTATTTAAAAAAAAAAGGAAGAAAAAGGAAGTGAAGGTAGGGCAGAATAAAGATTTATAAAGAACAGCGGTGAATAAAGATTAATGAAACAAGATTGCACTCTTTTACCCCCAAAATTATATATTCATTCATAGCCAAGAAGGATGCTGAGTACAGAGAAAGCAGAAAATGCAATACCTCTTAAAATCTGATTCCCTGCATTACTCAGCATCTTTAAGTAAGGGAGAAGAAAGTGATGCTCAGCCTTTCCATGGATGGATCCCATGCTGGGACCTCTTCCTGCAGCTCTGCCACAAACCTGAGCAAACGTAGGAAGATAATTTAATCTTTGAGAGGCACTAAGGTGAGGATCACTGTAGGAAAAAAGTCCATGAGGAAATTTATAACTGGTATTAAGTGCAGCATCAGAGAGCAGTAAGTAAGTCACTGGGCCACAAGGTGAACATGGCAGGAAAAAAAACTTTGGGCTTGAGTTCTCCCCAGGGGAATGAAATCTCACCTGCACATTGGAGGTGTCAGGAAAGGTGAAGCTGGAGCTGGGCACAGTGCAAAGAAAGTAAAAATCATACGTGGTTTTGAACCAATGCCCAACCCCAATGCCCAAGATGCAAGACTCAGAGGTTTAAATGCTCCCATAAAAGTCAGTGACAGAGTTTCTGCGCCTCAGTCCCCTCTGGCGCAGACAACTCTGCCATGCAGGTTCTCCTGGTGCTCAGCTGTAGCAAGGAGTCCATAACCATGCCACACAGTGGTACCTGAAGCAGCTGCTGTCCTGCAGGAGGAGCAGAGGTCTTGGCAGGACAAGTTGTGTTTCACACCGTTTGCCCTGGAAAGAACATATGCACTTGCCAAGAAGCAGTCCTGAGCTCTCACTCATATTGCTGGGATTTAGAGACTTTTGTTTTGTTCGTTTCTACGACTACACACTGTTTATGGCCTCTGTTGCAGCGAGCCTTAAAAAGTCATACCATTTAACGTATCCAGCTCCTCGAGAAACTAAATAAATCCTCTCCATCAGTTCCCTTTGCTGCTTGTGGAGCTGTTCATGAAAGGCAGTGCACTATTTCTCCAGGTTTAATTGCAGGCACTCGCTCAGGTTACAGCAGAGCATGATCACAAAGCAGGGAGCCATGGGCAGGGTTAATCCTACAGCTGGATGCCTTGCAGGAGCCCACAGGCATCCTGGGCTGTGCTGGCACTCGCTGTGCTGAGCTCTCTACAAAGGTACAACCAAAGGGTGGAGAGAAGTTAAACCAGCGTGACGAGGAATCCTCTCTCCAGATTAGACCCAAGTGGATTTACACACCTTAATGAGAAAAACTGGAGATTTTCAGTGTCTTTTCTCACACGATGTTTGAGGAAAGGGACGTGCAATCTCTCTCTCATGTGGCAGTGTAATTAGGCAGTGTAATCTGCAGGGAGCGAGGTAAGAAAAGCAGCATGCTAACTTGAAATACTTCATATTTTTGCATCATCTGCTGATGTATGGTAACTTGTTGCCTGTGCTGGTAGCTTTCTTATATATCTCCATCCTATTTCTGGACAAAACAGTGCTTGTTCAGCTAAGAAAACACTTTACAAGTATCAGCCATGCGAAGATGTTAATTTGGGATAAACATCGGAGCTGAAGTTTCCCAAGTTCGACAGGAGAATTAAGAGCCCCAAAGGATCTTTTATGTAGCTCCTTCAGGCATTACTCCATATATATAACAAAAGGACTACAGGGAAACAATTAATGGCAGAGCTGGCTGCTGCAGGAAGTTCACGGCCACAAAAATATGAACCTCTTACCAGGCCTTGGCACCCACAGGCATTCTGTCGAGTTCAGTGAAGGCTTCCTTGTCAGCCCTTATTTTCCAAGGTGGATGTTACAGTTTAGGATAAATAAGTACAGCTCCCTTGCACAGAGGCTGGTCAATATTTGCTTTCTCTGAAGAGACAGACCAGTGTCCCCATCCCCTGAGGACCAGGCTCTTCCCCTCTGTGTAAGGGGAGGCACAGGACACTGCCAGTGCTGGGAGTGCAGAGAGGGTTCGGTGTGGGCACAGGATCACACCAAAGCTCCCATTTGTGCTCAGCTCAGGCAGCAGCAGCACAGGGACAATGCTCAGGGTTTGGAGGGCTGGGCTGAGGTGGGGTCCCTCTCTGCCAGTCCTGTTTTTCTCCCTGCAGAGACACCCAAACTCCACATGTTGAGGTAACACCCTCCCCTGTTTGGAGAATAAATGCACTGCAGAGTATGAGATGCTTGGAGACTGTAGAAAAGAGGTCTATGTAAGAACCTCCACCTAGCTGGCATGTTTAAGCAGTCACCACTCAGATCTTCAGTCATCATTACCCAGGGAAACCAGCTGTTCTTTGCTATTTATGATCTCCCCCTTAAATCTACCCTCCCTATGACTCAACCCACAGGCTTTAAAGTGTGCAGTGTATTGACATTTATATAGTACATTTCATACACTTCCTCTCAAAGCTTTTTACAAAGCCATGAATTACATACCTGTCACCCACTGAATTCATTCATCCAAAAAAGCAGCAGTCATTATGGACTCAGCAATAAGCCTCATAACACTGCCAGCCATTGAGTTTGTATACGTGTGCACCAAAGAGATAAAGTTACTTTAATGCCATCTCTGCTATTAATGCAACGGTGAGCGAGAGAGGGGAAGGACGAGGAGAGGAGGAGTAAATGATGGGTGGGAGGGTCTGGGTCTTTCTCCATACCTAGATATAGAGATGTAGCATATATTAACTGCCTAAGAGGCTGCAGCTGCAGGAAGGTAATTGTGTGAGTGGCAAGGTGCCTCCATCCTGGTCTATAGGAGAGATATTAAAACAATAGAATGCTTTGCATTTGTTTTGCTCCTTTCATTCTGGGATCCCAAAGTGCTTTTCAGACATTAATTAATTGTCACTAAAGAAAAAAAATATGACAACACCACCACAACTTTGGAGCAATTTTGGAGATGGAGGCACTAACACGTTTGCAAATTTTCTGCAGGCTGAAAGAAAGAATTAGTGGCAGAAATAAACCCTGCCATCTTGGTTCCCAGCTCACTAGTCCACCTCATATACTCACCTCCTTTTCATCTACTCCTATCAACCCCGCTTGTTTTTAATCATTATTCCAGTGGGATGGCTTTCACTGCTGAGGAAAGGCTGCCTTAACTTTTGTCTCAATGAACCAAGCATATGCACGGCATCTAATTAATATCTCTGGACTTGACTGCAGGCAGGAAAAAAACCTTCCTCCAGACTCCAGTGATTTTAGGACGTATTTTCCACCAGCCCTGTGAAGCCCTTCTGTGTTGAGGGACTGGCAGGGATCAGTTCAAAGACAAAAAGATGGAACTCAATCTGCTGCATCCTGCATAAGTCCTGGATTCCCCTGAACAGAGTAAACCCTGTGGTGTGCTGCTCTTGAGCCAACTTTTACCCAAACATTAATCCTAACTCCCCCTCCCCATACTGTGCTGCAATGACATTTTTGATTGCAGGATTCAACAGATTCAGATTTTGATAGCCCAAAGCCTTCCCCAAACCTTGGTGGAAAAGGCCTACCCCTGCCCAGAGCAAGTGAAGAAGAAGTGGGAGGGGACACAGCATAAATCTGGTTTTAAGAGATTTATTTAGTTGATGGACTGAAATTGAACTGTCGTAAAGTGACAGCTCCTGGTCTCACTTGAACTCTCCAGTTACAGAAGAATTCAAGAGCAGGGCTGAATGAGAGAAGTCACTAAACTGGGGAAAGGAGTTAAATGGGTTTTTTTCTTCATTTTGCTAGTCCTAATCTGGCTTTTGTAAGAGGAAGTCCCTCTTCAACCCCCAGGACACCACATACATGAAAGGTGTTGTTCTGGAAGAAGAAAGAGCAAAAAATAAGGTGTGAGAAAAGAAATGCTCTCTTGTTGAAGGCTGCCACCACCTTAATCTTTCCTGTTCCAAGAGAAGCCAAGAGGAAAATGGTCTCTTTTTTCACTGGTGTTACCATCAGGTGGTATTTCGAACTCATTTCCAATAGATGAATTTCATTTTAAAAGGGTGGTAAGAAAAAAAAATCAATCTTGAGAAATTCTGAAAAACCACTGTCAAAATATGATCAGCTCATGATTTCCAGTCCATGAACCATTTTCTGGACTGTTCTGCCAGTGGTTGGAAAGGATGAGCCCATGTCAACACCAGATGCTCATAAAAACTATCTTTGCCCAAATCCTTCTAAATTCTCTTACCAATCGCTGCAGTCACCAATGAGGAAAGTCATCCAGATTATCAAATGACCATGAAAATTGCTACTGAGGAATGAAAGAACCAAAATAGCAATTCTGGTTTGTGTTTTCTGAGTGTCTCCTTGCTCAGAACACAACCTCCCAGGCATTGACAGCGTCCAGGTGACACCACCACTCAGCCCATGATGAGTGGTTAGACAGACAGATGGCCAGACAAACAGACAGAGAATACACAGATCCTTATTTGCACCCCATCCAGTGTATCACTGCCTGCAGTGAGGTATCATCACTCATTTCAGAGGGGTTTCTACTCCCTGTGCCAGGTAGATGAAGCAAGTGCAGTTCATTTGAGGCCTTGCTGTGGCAGACACTGACACAGATTGTGTACAGCTGCACTGATGACAGGCCCTTTCTAGAGAAATCTCCTGCCTCACCTGGGGATGACTCAAGCCCAGAGTTTATAAATCCATTTGTAAACAGTGTGTGGTTTAGCAATGACAGCCTCTTTCTTAATTCAAGTTATTAATTTAATAGCATTAATATAACTTAAACACACCTCCCTGTGCTCTTTTCCTCCAGGCTCTGGCCATAGCACTGAAGGGTGCCACACCAATGTGCAGAGAGTGCTTACAAGGCTGGGAAATTCATCTGGAAATCAAACATGTCAATGACCAAATGCCCCCTCTTCAAAACCTGAAGGCCTCCAGGGGACAGGAAGGATCCAAATCACTGACCCTCATGTAAAATTCAGAAGCAAGAACACCCTGTCTCGAGAAAGAGCTTTCCTCTGTCTGCATTGGCTAAAATACACAAACGTAGAATTCTCTTTGCCTCTGTTTTCACCACATCGCAGTTCTCAGTGGGGTTTAAATATGTTCTCTCAATTGGAGATACATTCAAAAATCCCTCTACAAATGGCAAAATAGAATATAAAACAACAAAAAGGGCATTGCTTTAAGTCTAGCTAGATTGCAGTTATTATGAAAAAAGATATTTTACATTTCTTTAGTAAATTCCACAGTAAAGCATTTAGCAGCCTACTGCTGAGATTTAAAAAGCAATATGTTGGATCATATGCCTAAGACCCACTAATTTAAATGAAAAACAGAGATAGGCATTTACATCTCCGACATATTCCATCTCTCCCTTCCCAGCACACACTTGCAGACTCTTGCATGCACACGGAAATCCCTTTGGCCATGTGGTGGTTTCTGTGGTTGTACTGCTAAGCTGGTTGTTTGGAAAGACCAACTCATTCAACTGGCAGTCAAGAAGAATGAGATCTCAAACTGGAAATGAAGGGAAAAAATGGAGAAGAAAACCCATTTTTATTCACAGGGTGTGGAGAGAAGACCTATCAGCCATGCCTAGAAGGGACACCACAATTTCTTGGAGAGTCAAGATGCTCAGGGCATTAAATTTTGTATCTTACTAGAGATAAGTGCAAGAGAGGAAGAGTCCCCATCCTCTGCCAGGCCCCTCATCTCAGCCAGGACCAGAACTCCAGCTGTTACATCCATGGATGGTGCCACTGGGGCATTCCTCCAAGCTTGTCTCATATTTCAGACCAGGCTAATCCCACCTGTGAGTACATTGTGTATCGAGTGTGTCACAAAGGAGGAAGCTGTTGCATGAGGCTCTGTGTGTTGCAGATGAGGGCAGAGTAGGCTGAAAACTGTAGGAAATTTAAACCTGGTTCCAGCTCACAGTGATGTCAAACCACAGGAAATGAAAGCAGAAAGTGGAGATTTATGAAAAAAGTGGCAGGAGTCATTATTATGTGTGCAGTATTGATTGAAGAAGATCGTGTTGCCCCCAAATCGAAATGGCTTTTACGTGTTTGGGCCCATCCTGACAAAAACACTTTCTTCTCTGTTGACGAGGCCATGTTGCCATGGAGATGCAGGGCTGGATGCTTGGCAAAAGCACGTTTCGATAAGGCAGGTCTAATGGATATATTTTCACAACATTCACAGTTCCTTTCTGTTCATTTTCTCCTGAGCAGACTTGTCCACTTCTTCCATTTTGCCACTTGATGAAAAAATATCTTTTGAATCTTTTAATTTAGCTTAGATTTCCCTCCCTCCAGCACCAGAGCTTGCCAATTAAACTACTTACCTGAGATGCTCCACACCAAGGCCAAGTGCTTCCTTTTCATTATCAGGTTGGGTGGCTTGTTTTCACCCTCCCTGCTCCATGTCTGAACGTCTTTGCTGCTTGCTGTATGTTATAGATGTTGTGATACAAGATGTGAGCTTAGAGCTTCATGCTAGTGGAAGAGGCCATAGGTTCAGCTTTTCTTCAAGGCAGCCCTTCTGAAGTCCTTAGGACAACAAAACAGTGTTGTGTTGGCTGGTACATGTCTTGGAGAATGATGCTGATGCTGCCTGGGCCAAAAGCAGGGATGATAACACAGCGTCACCTAGAAGAGAGGCAGAGTTTAGTTAAATGTTTTTAATTCTGGGTGTCTGTTTATCTTTTCACTATAGGCAAATGCAAGTCTCTTTTACACTAATTTGAAGAAAAGAGCAGTATCTGTGCTTATGCAGGTGTGCAAATACAAGCATTCCTACACACAGATAAGTAACTTCACATCCAGTTCCATTCAAACATCTTTTCCTGGTTCTTTCCTTTTGAGTATCTTTGGACCATCCTCTGGAATCTGTTTGCATTTCTTCAGCAGGAACAGCCAGCAGGCATATTGATTAGAAGGGATGCTCGCAAAAACATCCTATTTGAATGGAAAGAACAGTCTGAAGAAATACTTTAAGTCAGTGAATTGAAAAATATATATATTCATGCCACAAAATGAATTTATGCCATGTGGCCTCTGTGACCAATTAAAATTAGTCAATTCCTTTTGGTTTGGGGATACTCTTAATGAACTTCTCCTGGAGAAAAGAGCAGACCAAGAAGTATTTGCATCAGCAAACAATTTCAAACAACCAATTAGCTGGAGAAATCAACACTGCAAGCATAGAAAATTCACAAGTAGAAAAAGAGGGAAAATTCATCCAATAAATTATTCATCATGAATTATTTGTCCAGTTTCCTTTAGATCCGGCCTAAGTTATTACTAATTAGTTATGGATACCTTTACCTACTAGGCCAGACTTGGTTGAGAAGTGGAAAAAAACCATTATCCCCGGTTCTGATTTGAAGGCAGCTCCCAGGAGCTGGTAACTCAAAGCTTGCGTCACCGAGTGACTCTTACAAGCTCTCTTGTTCCAGCTGACAATAACAGAGGCCGATTTTCAGTGGTGACAGTTATCAAAGGGAGTATTCATCTCTTTTCCCCCGAGTCAGGGCTGAGGCACGCTGTTGGGTCAATATTTTGGAGGCGTCATTGTTCAGCACATTCAGAAAGTACCCGGAGGACTGCAGACACCAGGGCCGTCACTCAGACGTTTTACAAAGACTGGGATGTTTCTTTGTCCTTTTGTACACGCCAGTGTTCTTGGAAAAAGAAAAGAAGAAATGAGATTTAGTATCACAGGATTCCTTGTTTCTTTGGCTTTGCCTCTGTCTGGGCTGTATGTCATATAATAGGGCTTTGGCCCAGGACGTGGGCTGAGAGATGTGAGGCAAATGGGGCAAGGGGATAATCATCCAATAAGCAAATTCATTTCATCTCCTCATGCTTCAATTTTGCCATCCACAAGACACTGCTAATGATACTTCCCCCTGCTCTAAGATCTTTGGATGCAAAAACCCAGCATTAACTCTTTAAAAAGGCTAATCCTCTTTGCCTGCTTTAACCGCAGAAGCATGCAAAGCTCAGTGTTAGATGTGCCTCCGCAGTGCAGAGGAGCTGTAATTGGGAGCTCAGAAAGGTACGGGGAAGAAGGGGCAAAGACAGCCAGGAGCAGGGAACTGCTTCAGTAGGAGGAGACACCAAGGAGGATCCCGTGGATCCTGAGGGAGGGATGTGATGAGGTCTGTGGGACCACGAGAGGTGGGAAGGCAGTGGAGCAGGAGCAATTTTTCACCATGTTGCATAAACTAAGAGTGACTTGTTAACAGATTTTTAACACGTAAAACACAGTCCTTTCCACACCACTCCTAGTGGCTCTGGGATTGTACCCAAGAGCTTGTTATCACCACAGATGGAACTGTTTTTTAACAGCATCCCTGACCGATCCACTGACTCTGAGGAGAATCAGCAGACTTGCCCACCACCCTTAGGATAACTGTCAAATTTTGCAGGGTTTTGAGGACCTGTGCACCGTTCTGTCCTAAGCATCAGAAGTTTGCAGCCACATGTCTGTAAATGTCCTGAGTGGGAAGATATTACTAAAACAGAGAAGGTATCCTATTAACAGGACATCTGCATCTGCACACAGCCACACACAGCCAGTAGATGAACACAAGGCTTACTCTGGTTACCTTGTTCATCTGATTACAGCGTGGGAGATCAGAGAGGAGGAGGTCTGAGTACACTACGCCTTCCTTGTAGATTTTCTCTGTGGAGTTTTCACATGGTCACGCTTCATTGATAAAATGAGTCCCAGGAAGGTTTATTCATTTTACTGCTTATTGTTTTCTCTAACAGGTGCAATCACTATAATTAGGTCTGTACAATGGCATTTTCTTGTTACTCAAATTCCTTCTGTCTCTCAGATGCTCCTGGCTATAGCACTACTGTGGCTGCTGCTTAAAGAATGAGTAAAAATGAGCTGTTTTCTTTCCCTCCTTTTTCTTCATTCATCCATATTAAGCCAAGAAAAACACACCCTCCATCTCACACAAATAATTTCTTCCTTGTCTTTCTTGGGCTCAACCAAAGATGTTACCAAATGCCCCACTCACTTCTGATACCAGCATCTTCCTTGAAAACACAGCACAGACCCACACCAGGGACAGATGCAAGCACCAGAGCAGAGCGTAGTCAGTATAAAAGGGAAGAATAAAACAAGGCTGTCCCTAAAAAACAAGGCTCTCCCTGGAGAACTGCCCTTTGCCTCCAGGTTTGGATGGAGGGAGACCAGACAGCTCAACAACTGACCACTCATGGATCCCGCAGTGTTGGGGCAGATTGATATCCAACAGCTGAACACGTGTCCATTACATCTCTTCCTGCATTAGAGGCTGTGTTTATTTCCCTGCAACATAATGCACACAAATACATAATCCATCAGGAAAGTGGTGTAAAGCCAGGCAGGGCCTGGTTCAGATACTCAGAAATGTGTGGATGCATCCAGTTTAATCAGCAAAAAAATACCTTTTGAAGCCACATCAAACCAATGCCTTTCCTCCCAGAGAACATGGAGCTTGCCTAGAAAACAAGGGAAAACACATCTCTGTCAGCACTGTACAGAAATGGGATATTTTCCCTGTCATTTTCTTGCCTCATCATATGATGTGCCAAAAATGTAAACCCAAATAGTGCCTTGGAGTGGGGTCTTTCTGGAAATGATGGGGTTGCATGTTGGCAGAGGCCTCAAGGCCCGATGGGTTTGAGGCTACAAGCAGCAACATCGCACTGAGAAAATGAGGCTCTCAGGATAACAACTGGGGGGATGTGTGCTGCTTTCAGTCAATCAAGCCCAAACTCAGTCACGGAGTAATCAAGCTCAATTCAACCGACTTCTGCATTATTATTGTTATTATTTATCACTTGAATTACTGGAGCACCTTGAGGAGGCAACTGAAATGAGAGCGGAGAGAGCTGCTGCTGTACAAAGATATAATGGGAGTGTGGCAGGGTGAGCACACAGGCTGCTGAGAAGAGGCTGGCAACAAGCTGAAGAGAAATGGGGTTGCAATTAGGCATTTGCAGTGTTCTTCTCCTGGCCCCGTGGGCAAGATCCTGCACCCTGATTTCAGACAGGCTGCTCAGCATCTGGCAAACTCAAGGCTCCCTCCACAGCTGGTGGCAACAGAGATGGAGTGCAAAGCTCAAGTCTGACACAGGTCCTGTGCAGAGCTGCATGGAGGAGCAGGTTCAGGCTATCATGCTGTACCAGCCCATCAGAGCCTTCACCTTTCCCATTCTTCCTCAGATATGAGCTTTCTCATCTCGCTAAAGTCATTGGCCACTGCTTGCTTCATCCAGCCCTTCTCTCAGCACCCAGTGCTCTCAGCAGAAAAGCTGACACATCCATTGGCATGTCAGCTGGGATCTGTCCAAATGAGACAGGAGTCAAGTCCTTTCCCTCTGCCTCACTGCTGAGCTCACACCAACTGTCATCTGTAAGTAATATGCTAGACATGTTTCTTTTTCAGTTAAAAAAAAAAAGTAATTTATTTTCTAATTACAAAAGAATACAGGATAGGAAAAAAAAATGAAAGAAAAGAAATTATGACTACCAGATGGCAAATCACCATTTAGCAGGAGCAGGCAAAGAGAGGACTCAGTCAATCACAGGGTAAGTGATAAGACACCAGAGGGAACTACTGAAAAGAAAGGCAGCTCATTACACAAAGCACTAAATTATTCTTAGTGGGACTTCTCCTCCTTCTTTTCCCCTTTCGTTTTTTTATTCTGAGCCATAAAGCAAATAATTCCACTGAGACCCTCTTTTAAATTATTAACATTTCCATTTTAGCTTTTGTTTTTGATTGTGTCCCTGCCATTAATCTTCCTGTCTTTTTCTGTGCCCTGCTGTTCACCTCATCTTCTAACTTTCTAATTCCCTTGGCCCATCCCTCACACCCACAAATGCATCCATCAGCCTTGCTGCTGGTGGGACCCTTGGATGAATCAGACCAAGGTTGGGGGGAATGTCCAACACAGCATCACCCAAGACCCTAGCAGCATCCTGGCCCACCAGCAGAGTCACCATCCCTCTAAAGAGACATCTAGCCCAAATTGCCTTATTTGCATGGATGTCCTGGGACAGTTTAGAAATCCCTGATAGAGAATCCTGAGATAGGCCTGGCCAGCAATCCCTGCTTGACTTCGATGATATCTTGAGCTGATGATATCCGTGGCTGGCTGAGATCTCTTTCTGGTCCAATTCTTTTCTGCTGAGCAGCTAATTCATCAGTGGGATGAAAAGTTTTGGGCAGCACAGTGTTTTCAGGCAACACCACAGCAACATCTGTCTTTGCTGTTTGAGAAGGCAGGATACAAACCACAACTCCCTTTCCCCAGGGAGGACACTGGGGAAAAGGTGGCAGGTCAAAACAGACTATTGTCCATCTTTGCATGTTTCTGGGTAAATAGGAAAATAGAGGGAGTGTTCATTATTCACTGATGTCTCTCACTGCCACAAGTCCCAGAAGAGCTGCAGGTTGCTGGGCTGCATTCCTGTCTCGCCTTTGATCCTGGTCTGTGCTGGGACATTCCCAAAATCTCCTCTCCCACCAGTTTCCCTCTATTGCCAGAAAGGTAAATATTATGTCCTTCCTTTGCAAATTCCGTGTAAAACACTGCTAATGTGCAGAGAGGGCTCAGGTTTTTACAGCTGCCTCCGGGCACTGGCAATGCCTGTTCCCTTCAGCAGAAGCGTGCCAGACACGGGTGTTGCTATCCCATAAATCCACTCACACTACCAGTCTCCTTGCACTGCTGCCATTTAGAGCTTGTTCGTGTGTTTTAGGAGCATTAGGCAAAATACTGATAGCCAGGCATTTCATTATTCATACTTCTCTGGCCTTAACAACAGAACACAGTGCTAATGAACTGGGCTGCAGCAAATGTGTCAGTGGCACTAACAGAAGGGAAAGGAGTGAAACTTCATCTGCCTGCCCCCTTTCACAGCCCCCAGGGCTGTGGCCATGGGTGTGTAACTGGGAATGATGGGCTGTGTTTGCAGGAGCCACGGGCTGACAGGCTGGGGAATCAGCTGGGGGATATCCCCCTCCTTGGCTACAAAAGCAGCGCGGCTGGATGTGCACCAGAGAGAAGCTGGGGAGAGAGGGTGAGGGAACCCCAGGGCCTGGCACAAAAGGACTCCCGCAGCACTCCAAGCTGCCTCCATCCGTGAGATGAGCTGTTGAATGATGCAGTTTTGTTTTTTCTAGAAACCACGCAGGCAAAAAGGAGAGGCTTCAGTCGATACATAAAGTACTTTTTAGCAAAATGGGAGAACTTTCTCAGCAGCACAGGGGCACCTGTTAACTGTGGCAGCTTCAGAATATGGGCACTCACTTGTCAATAAAAACCAAATCTTGCACTTGAAGCAAAAACAAATTAAAATTAATTAATCAGTGGGAAACACTTCATTTGAACTGGGAAGAGCAGATGCAACTAGCAAGTCTAGGTGGACAAACAAGATAATCAAATCAATACCCACACTTTTCTCACTGGCTGGCAGCCACAGGCTACTAAGTGAGAGCAGAGGTGTGGATCTGCCTCGTTTTTATCAGCCATCAGCTGGTTCTGTAATTAACTGGAATTCAGACCTGCTGGGGGAGTTATTACCCTGTCCTTGGGTGGATTTGGTCTGCACAAGGGGGGCAGCTTGCTCCTGCTGATGGTGTCTTCTGAATCTCATCTTGCTTCTGCACAAACCTTGCTCCCTCCCTCCCTCCAAACCAGCACTGCCTGTGAAATGTGAATCGTAGGAGGGTGGTAGATACTGGAGGGATAAACTCAGTTCATGGCTGTACCAGCTAATCAGTGCCATTGTCAACAGGAATAGCTGCAAACGAGTAGGGCCAGGTGTAGGGCTCAGTTAATAATGCTGTAATTGAGAGTAGATTATCGGGCCCTGACACAGGAGCAGGGCTGTGGAGAGATTTTCTTCTCTTTTTGTTTTTAGCTGTGTTTAGCTGTTTATAAAACGCTGCTTAGATTTTGCAGATGGCAGTCATCTTGTTCACGTGCCAGAATTGTGTGTGTGTGTGCCCTCTGTGGGGACAACCCTCAGTGCAGTCGTGGTTTCCGTGGGTGCTTCCATAAGGGAATACCTACGAAAAATGCCTAATACATCTAGGAAGAGAGCAGTGTTCCCATTTTTATCCACCTGGCGCCTGGGGCAGATTGTGTCCTGAGGGCTGAAAACAATGCTGGTGTCAATTAAAGACACCCTGAGAAATCTTGGCTCTAACACTTGAAAAGCAGGAATCAGAAGCTGGGAGTTTCCCTGTCTCTTACTAGAGGTGGCCCAAGAGCATCTCAGCTGAAAAGAGGCGAACTTTAATTTTCTCTAGTTACCTTTCTAATTATTATTTGATATTTTCTCTTTGCTAGAAGAAGCTGTCTTGGTCCTAGAACTGGTTATATACTGAGAAGAAAGACTCATAAATATGCATTTAAAACTGCTCTAAATTAATTCCAGTGCAATTCGTTGTGGTTTTTGCTTCCTACGAAATTCAAGGGAAGAAGATTTGCTAGGTGAGGCAGTAACCAAAAAAGACAAAATTTCAGAGAAGTGTAGAGAATATTTGCCAAGCCACCCCCCCCCCCCATCCCCCCAAGTTTCTCACTTTGAAATTACAGGCCGTTTCAGTGGTGATCAGAGCAGAGCATGAAGAGTTAGTGCCATCCTGCTGGGGCCAAGAAACATGTGGTAACACCTACATATTCAAGCCAAACGGGGCACGCTGCAGATTTCAAGTAGCACCAATGACTCATAGGTCAAACAAGTGGCTTGGAAATTCACAGGAATATAGTACATTTAATGAAAGGAAAAAAAAAAGAACTCACTAGCAAAACAGGAACGGTTCTCCCTAGACCCACACTTCGTTGTTAATGAATGCTTATATTGTCTTTCCTCTACCCTCAATGCCTTTTTTATTGTCCCCGTTCTTAATTTTGCGTTAGTTACACTTGAAGATTTTTGTTTAGGCAACAGAAACATGTATTTCACCTGCAGCACTTCCGTATTCCTGAGATGAATGTGGATCTGTTGTAGAGGCTGGAAAAAAAATCGTTACTGAGATGCAGGGTCTGTTTGCTATTCCAAAAGCCTGCGAAAGAAGAGAAGGTGAGTCCCAATGATCAAGACTATGTGTGTGAGTGTGAGTGTGTGTTTGCATTCACACCTTAATGTGCATCTCAGTGATTCTATTCCTCCCTCATCCCCCTTCCTCCACCCAAGGTCTAATTAAAACAAGAATGCACCAGGCTGCCTTTTCCTCTGTTTCATCTCCTGGTATTTTTTTGTTAAATCCACCAAGGAAATCTCCTGAAGTCTTTGAAGTCTTGGGGTGTGTGAATAAAGATGTCACAACGGTAGACACAGGGCTTCTTAATGAGGACACAAGGTTTGATGTTGGAACACTTCAGTGCCCAAAGGAAAGAGATGCTCTCCAATAGGCCCTCTCTTTCTCTCTTTCCCTCTCTTTTTTTTGTATTCTTGCTGCAAGGGCCTAACTTTTTTTTTTTTTCTCTTTTGTATTTTTTATTCTGTCCCCAGCTTTCAAGGAGGAAAGGGATAAATGAGAGGAAATGTAGGGAAAATGCAGTTTTACAAATCTTACTGTTGTTGATGTCACTGTTTCTTTGTCCCATTTAATCTCAGTACCATCTGAGGAATCAGCTCCATTCAGATTCCTACCGCCTCCTTTCCATTCTGCCCCAAGGTACCAGACCCTCTCTCTGCCTTTGTCTCTCCCCCAGCCAAAGTTCTGACTCAGGGAAAGAAGGTTCAGCTTTATCAAGAGGAGAAATCAATTTAATATAACTGAAGGGAACATCTGATCCCTAGAGTAAAAAATTCATTACCACAAGCCTGGTCAGTGACAACAGCTCCAAATACTGCCTGGGACCTTGATGTGTTTGAGCTGATCTGTGGCTGCTTTGAATTCACCTGCTGGACCCTTATCCCTATTGCTTTCCCCTGTTGCATCTGAGAAGTCAGCTTGCAAAATCACGGGCAAATAGAAACCAAAGAAACTTATCCCCTGATTCTCCCCCGTGTAACCAGCCGAGCAACAGATACCATTAAGGCAGGGCTGAACATCCTCTTGAGCACGTCAGTTTCATGGTGGAGAAAGCTCCCACATTTCATGGGAAAAAGACACTTCCTACAGATGGGAAATGCCTGTTGGAGCCAGGTGTTCCCTTCCCCTCGGTGTGTGCTTTCTTCTGACAGAACTGCTGGCTGCCCTGTTGCTGACCTCCCAGGCAGGGTCTGGCTCACATGGTGTCCTGTCACTACTTAGCAAAGTCTCATTGTCAAATTTGGGATCCCTCCTTTGAACACCGTCCTTAGATCCTGCCACAGCACCCTGGCCAATCTTCTCCCCATTTATCTCCCATCACAATGGATTTCATGGTGGGCTCCCCCCATGTCCCTCCCTCCTATGGACCATTTGAGAATCTTTTCTCATCGTTCCTCTGCAGGATCTTATACCTCATCTTCACAGTCTCTGATCACCTTCCACACTGCTCAGCACACTCCAGTGCAAAAGTTGAGCATAGGCAATGCAGTCCCCACAGACAGAAGGGACCTTCAGTGGCAGGGGATGTTGTTTTGGTGCTGTTAAAGTGTGTACAGGCTCCTGCTTTCATGCCCTGGATCAGTGAGCCCCTGAATGAAAACACTGAAGGCTTGAAGCCTCAGGAGTTCACATCTTCGTGAGAGTTGGTGGGGAGTACTTTCTGGAAAATAAAGTTTGGGGCAATGCTGAAAATCCAACCTGCTGGCTGCAGAAGCCAGTTTAGCTCCTAAGAATACTGTCTGTGTACTTTTTCATTAAGCTCAAGCATAGCTGGAGTTCTTGCTGCAAACCTCCAAATTTCAAGCTCAGCATGAGTCAGCCCCAAAGTGGTGAAATATTTAAGGTTTTTTTTCCACTCAGGAGCTAGATTTTTTGACACCAAACAAGCTGTATCATTTTTCAACTAAGAAAACCCTGAAGTTTGGGGTTCACAGAGATGATGATTGTTTGAAATTAAACCCTTTGCATTGACTGACCATATCTGCTCAGTTCTATCCTTTTCAAATAAGACACAATCTTCCTTCCCCATCAGGATTCCTCCTCAAAGCCTATTGTCTTCCAGCCCCCTCGGGTGATGCTAATACATTTTAATAGGGACGTGGGAGCACACTCACCTCCTTAGTTTGTACTTTGATTTAATTGTCTAGACCTGTGGGCTTTTGTTCCTGCTGCTGAGAGACATCTGGAGGAGGGAGGTGAGCTGTGAGATCCCAGCCTGCCTGCAAAGGGACCTGGCACAGCAGCTGGGCTGGAGGTCCCAGGTTGCAAAATACCTGTGCAAGTGCAGGCTGGGTGGTCTCACAGCAAGGGGGATGTGAGTGCTTTTGCTTTGCAGTTTTGTTCAGAAGGAAAGGTGGGTAGTCAGCCCTTTCCTTCCCCCTCTAAGAAAGTCACAGCCATCTTCTTTTTTTCTCTTCTTTCAATAAAACAAAGTACATAGATAAGGTGATTCACTTTAATGGTGTATGTTGCACAAAGAGGGGGAGGTTTCTGCTGGAAAATATAAGGGCATGATCTGAGCTCTGGCCCTTATGTTTACTGCTTCAGCCTGCTGCAGCAATCAAAGGTGCCCACAGCTCCCCTGCCAAAGGATGTGACCCCTGAGGCTGAGATTTGGGTAAGGTGTTTCTGTCTGCACTGCAATGCTCTCCATTCCCCAGACAGTGATTTGTCATCAGACTCCACACTGACAGCAGAAGTTAACACAGAGGCAGTGAGTGCTTATCCCAGGCAGAGGGGCAGGGAGACAGCTGGGTTGGTAGCCTGTTACAGAGAGCTCTGCCAGAGGCTGCCTGTCAAAATGAAGCCCCTCTCTGCCTGTCGAGCTCAACACTTGTTATAATCTGATCTAAGACCAGAGCTCTGACTTTGCTGTGCTGGAGACTCTGAAAATTCTGCAGAGTATCAAGTTATTTTCTTGAGGGCTGGCAGTTTTTAAGTGAGTGTTAACAAATTTGATGTGTGTATGCTAAGAGCTCAGGTTGCCATGTAGTTTTATCTATTTACCATCTTCTTTGCACGCTACGAGCACACCAAAAGCCTGGTCTGTAAACCCAGAAGAATCCCAGGGGAGTGCAGGGCCAAATCCCAGTTTACCAGAGCAGGCCAAACCTCATCTCTGAATCTGATCATCCTTCACGTCAGAGATGTGAAGCCACACAGATCCTGAGCACTGTTATGATGACTGCATTGCTTCCACTCAGACAGAGGATTAAGTCCTGCTCAGGTTTAAGGTCACCTCCTTTCCCAGTCTGGGTGAAGCCATCTGGTTTTTTTGTCACTGACCTTTGTCAGTCCCCATTAATTCACAGAGCCTGGCAAAAGTGCTCCAAACTTGCTTTCTGCAGAGCCATGAGTCGCCACTGGGAGCTAGAAGGGTAATGAAAAAGCTGTTCAGTTTTGTTGTGATTTCCAGATCTTCATGAATAAACCCCTGCTCAGGTCCAGTCAGACTGTTGCCTATAAAATTCCCTGCCTTTGATCCTGTTATGCCTGAGTCTCTCACCTCCACAGCACCACAAGCCAGCCCTACCACAGCCCCAATTACCAGCTGTGGTTTGTGATTTTGTGTCATCGACCCTCTCTGCTCCAGTGTCCCAGCCTCCTTCCTTGGCTTTCCCCATGTCCTTCTGAACACTTTGGTATCTTTTCCCGAAGGCACCCGGTTTGCAAGCAACTCCTGGTCTGCCTTATCATAAACCCAGGTAGTCCAGTGTCTTCATTCCACCTCGTCCAAATAAAACTTTTTTGGCGACAAGACATGCCTGGTTTTCACAGCCTGACCTGTCAGAGTCTGCATGAGCACGTCTGCTCATACAATGCACCAACAGCTCATGAAAATGATTGATTGGTGCTAATTGGAGACTGTAGTGGATTGATCCTGGCTGGACACCAAGTGCCCGGCAAAGTTGTTCTGTCACTCCCTTCTTCAGAACAGGGGAGAGAAAATATAATGAAAGGCTCATGGGCTGGGATAAGGACAGGAAGAGATTGCTCTCCAGCTGCCATCATGGGCACAACAGACCCAACTTGGGGAAATTAATTTAACTTATTACCAATCAAATCAGAGTAGGATAATGAGAACTAAATCCAAATCCTAAAACACCCTTCACCCACCCCTCCCTGCTTCCTGGGCTTAATCTATCTCTTCCCCAGCAGTGCAGAGGGACAGGAAATGAGGCCTGGAGGAAAGAATTCAGGACAGAGTGCAGGTAGAGGGAGCATCCCGCTGCACGTACCATGGCCTCATCCTGCATGTTGAGCCAGGAGCTGGGCAGGGAGGGAGTAGTGCTTTACACACCACTTAGCCTTTCTCTTGCCTCGAGCCCCGGGTCACCACACTGGCACAAATGCCATTAAACTGCTCCAATCTGATTTGCTGAACTTCAATGGTCCTTTGGTATTCACAAAAGGAAAAAAAAAAAAAAGCAGAGTTTCTTCTATTCATTCTGGAAAGCATTTTCTTTCCTGCTTTGTTGGTCGGGCGATTGTTTGGTTTGCGTTGTTATTTTAAAGGTCTGTCAGGCAGCCACAGAGGAGAAAGATTTCCATGTGCCCAGTCGTGTGCCATGCAGAAATAACAGCAAATAGTTGAACTAAGCAGTCTGCCAGCTCTCCATAGCGAGGGAGTCAGCCATCTGAACTGCTCTCTCCATCCTCATGAATACAATCCCTAGCGATGGGGAGCACTTTGCAAATGAAAGGCTCTCTGCCAGTGGAACTTCACTTTGGGAAATCCCATTTGGCATGGTCATTTCTCAGCAGCCTCTTACTGTGCTTTCCCCCTTCCTTGAAGTGTTGTGCTGGTGAGAGGTGGGAAAGGCACTTCTCCTGGCTGGGTCTGTGGAGCTGCGTGGCTGCAACCCATCATTTGGGGTGAAGGGAGAAAGCTGCCAGAGGTACTCATGGGCTGGCAGAAGTCAGGGTGCTCTGGGCAGGGACCAGTGACCTCTGTAATTGGAACAGACATAAATGGAAGGGGCCTTGATTGCATCATTTATAATTAATCAACAAAATTGTCATGGAAATAAATAATGGGAGGGGTTCTAAAAGAGATGGGGGAAGCCAAGTTATCCAGAGCTGACCATGCTGCTGCCTTTCTTCTCCTTTGTCCCTCTGTAACTACATAGCCCTAAGCAAGATAGTCAAACGTTGCAATAGCCCACATTCTTTCTTCTATCTTATCTTTGCCTCAGTAAGGATAGCTGCTGGACTAGTATTTGGGGTTTGGCCTGCAAATTTCTTCCAAAACTTTTTAAAAGATTGTGGGCAAAGAGCTGAGGTCTTGTATCAAAGAATCTCACTATGCCTTGTGCACATATCAGGAGATGGAATACAAAGGTGTTTCAAGCATCTAAAGGTCCTTCCCTGTCTCCAGTGTTTCTGTGTGCATTTCTGATGCCAGGATTTCACGTGTAACCTTTGCCATGTGACAGCAAACAGAGCACGTAGCTCAAACTCTGTGTGAACAGAAACTCAGAGCTCAGACCAAGGCACACCTGCTGTGATTCCTGAGAGAGCAGGGATGTACCTATGCAGAGATCTCTTTGGTCTTCCTAGGATCCATGAAAACAGGTGAAAGAGAAATACTGAGCAGGCCTTGAAGTGTATGGAGCAAACCACAACCGTGGCCCTTGTACGCAGAGATTGAGCGTAGCTGAAGCCAGTTGCATCCTCTCTGTGGGTGAATGCTTTCAAAACAGCCACAGCCTTGGGAGCAGGGAGGACGTGTCCTTGAGCAGTATTTCAGCAGTCACAGGTTGTCCAAGGTCCTTTGGCATTGTGGCCAGATGAGTGTCAATGTGCCAAACTCTTTTAGCAAGAGCTTCTCATAGATGGTGACGTTGGGATCAAGCGAGCTGGCAAAAATCGTCATGTTCAGCAAAATCCAGCATCCCTTTTCTCCTTTAGAAATTACTGCCATTTGAAGTATGCACAGTGGCACTGCAAGCCAGACCAGCTGTGTCTGGGCAATTAACTCAAAGTTCAGATGAGGTTTGTTCACAGAATTGGGGTAGGAGGTGTGAGTCAAATGTGGTTGTCACCACAATTTGAAAAAAAATTGCAGCTCTGTAGAATTTTTACCAAAATCCCCTTGGAAGTCCCCTGCGTGTAACACGAGGAGTGATTTTACCCTCTGGTGTGATCTCAAAGCAAGCATCATGCTGACACTGGCATCTGTGCAAGAACCAAAACAAGAAGCCTTGCGAATGCAAACCAACTCCCTTCAGTCAGCCCCAGCAAGCAGCGCAGTGAACTCACTTGGTATCAAAGAGGACACCAAGGCCATGAAACACCTGTTTAGCATTTTTTAGAGCTGCATTAGTACTTGTGTCCTACTTTCCTGGAAATACACTTCAAAAATACACTGCCTTTCACTTCCAGCATTTGCATTTGCTTCCACACAGCAACTTCTACAGTTTCCCATTCCTCAGCTTGGCTCTGTTTAACATACCTCATGCCAGGGGCTGACCCAGCTGAAATCTGTTTCCAGTTCTTCAGAGTGAATCATAAGCCTTCAGCTTTTTACTGTTACTGTTTTTTTCAAGAGCAGAATCCTTTCAATATCCTTGGAGTTTTTTATAAAACCTCACTAAGTTCAGAAGTGATGGGCAGCAACCCACGAAGTTCAAAATAGCAATACTTTGTGGAGGATGTTCCACTTGTGGGAGGCAGAGATTCCCCTGATGTGCAGAACAAGTTTGACTGCCTTCCCTATAGCAAATGTGCACATTGCCCACTCCTGATCCCGATTACACCTCTGTCAATCTGCTTAAAATACCATTGGCTGCACTGACAGTGCAGGATGTGGGCCAGATGCTGTGCACGGCACCTGATAGTTCCTGCTTCTTGCACAGTGAATAACCTCTGATTCAAACCCCTGTTCTCCCTCTTTCTCCTCTTCTCTTTTGGCAGCCTGTGTAGATGAAACTGGGAAGTTTTATGCTAAGCATTTTTCTTGCTTTCTGCTAATGTTTCTGCAGCTTCTGGAACTCTGATTTGGGCTTTCTACAGTGCACCATTATTCCCCTAAAATTTAAGAGTGTCAGTATGCCTGTAGCTTGGCCTTTTCTCTGTCTCAGAATGAAATAAGCAATATTCGACATTCCTCCTTCTCTGGTGAGCAGAGTTTCTGATGTCTGGCCTAAGGTTAATCATAGGGTTAACCAAGTCATGAAAATATATTCTGGGAAAATGCAGAAGATTTCTCGCTTGGTTGGACTGAGCAATCTTTCTTTTTTAAATTCAGTGTCGGGGGCAGCCAGACAGATCCCTCTTTCACTGTCAGTCTCTTCTGCTGCGGGTCAGCAACATGATGTGCTTCTCCTTCCTTGCTACTTCAGGGCAGAGCAGAAAGCTGTAATTTGCTCTGGCCCTTTCAGGAAGTCAGCTCAGTTTTCCCTTTGCTCCAACACCAGGTGAGGGGAAGCCAACCAGCAAGATCCAAGGCACTACTGCGGCTCATCAGACCAGATGCACATGCCTTCTCAGAAGGGCAAAAGAAAGTTTCTTTCTGCATCATCCCCTTTTCAGTAGTGACCAAAGCTTGCTTCTCTGCAGCCAGAGCTCTCCTGGCAGTTTCTGGCCCAGTAAGGAGCAAATGGTGCCTTCACTGGGCTCCTGTGTCCCAGAGGGAGTCACTGAGGCTTGAGATGGGCCATACACAAGTGCCATTGATGCCTCTAGTCTGAGATGCTTATCTCTTCTCCTGAGTGAGAGTCCCTCTGGGAAGATTGATTACTCTGTAAAAGATAGTTTTAGACTATGTTTGACCGGGCTATCCCCTTCTGTCTCTGGCGTAAACTTACAGCTGCCCAGTTTTCCTCTGTGGTGGGCTGCTCTGATTTCTCCTGCCCCAATCTGGTTCCTGCTCCTTTTCATTCCTTCCAACAGTCTGCTCCCATCCTCCGTAAGGAGCAGTGCTCATTCATGCTTAGATGGGCAGCCTGTAAGTCTTTCTTCAAGTTTTAGGAATGACTTTTGTAGTTGTTATGCATTCCCCAAGCCAGCTCATGTCGCATTCAGGAGGGCAGCACTGCCTGTTGCCTTTCACAGCCAGCATCTACATTTTGCTTGAAGCCCGTGTACAGCAAGGGAGCCTCAATGGGAGCATGCACGGTGCTTGGATAAATTAGCTGGTGCCTGCATGTCCCTGGCAGCCTCTGGGTACTGCTCACATTGCTCTGCACTCTGCAGCCCCTGGCATCAGTGCAGCCACACTGGGTGTCCTGGCTCCAGGCTCACAGGCCCTTCCCTGCACCTTCAGGAGGTGCACAATGTGCCAGGTGAGGAGGAGCTCAGGAGCGTCCTGAGGTCTGGGATTCTGGTGTGGGCAAGCAGCACTGAACACTGGATGCCCTAGCCAAGAAGCTCGTAGGAGTGCTCACAGGACCTGCTTCCCCACCTCCAAGGAGGGAGGAGGAGAAGAAATCCTGTAACTTGTAACTGTATTTAGGCTAATATCTACAAGCCCACTTGGAGACTGGGTGAGGCCAGGGCTTAAAGCCAAGGGTTTGCAGAAGGGTAGAAAAAGTAAGAGGAGTAGTAACAACACTCCAAATTATGAATTTGTGCATCCTGATCCCCTAATGACCCAGGGGCCTAGTGTGCTCTGCTGAGCTCCTGGCACATGGCACAGCTAACCCAGCCACCCTGCAGTTCTTCTGCACACTGGGGCAGTCTAGAGATATTACAGAAAGCTGCTCCTTTACAAAATGACTTCTTTTTAAATGGCCTTATAATATGGTAGGAGTTGATCCTTTATATCGCTTCTTTTAAATTGCCTTCTGCTCATCAGCTGTTCTTTAAGAGATGAACAGACATCTTCACGTCCTGTCCTGACCTGCTGGTGGCTCTGAGATGCTGCCAAGCAGCTGCTGCCTTGTACAGCAGAGAGGGCTCTTTTCTCAGGGAGTGGGGGTGATGTCTGTAGACTTAAGGTTTCAAAGTGCTTCCTAAACTTCTAGGATAAAAGCCACTGGCGAAATGTAAAATATTAGTGATATTTTAAGAAAGTGTGTGGGTGTGTAGACACAATTAATTTTCCTTTTTATAGGCCTACATGGAATATCTCCATCTCTAAGGAAGACGCCTAGATCTATGGAGCGTTGGCATCCCAGAGGAGGGCACTGCTCTGTTCATGTTAACAGAAAATGCCATGGAAATTAACAGTGCAAGAACACTGTTGTGGTCAGGCTCTGTCAGCCCGATAAATTATGGTACGTGTGAGAGGAGGCAGGCTCAGAATCTCTCCATCCTTCCTGGGCTGAAACAGCTCTTGTTTAATGCACAGGGTAGCAGTCGTAGGGGATTCTTGTCATGTTAGTCCCCCAAGATCAGAGAGAAGCTGATGCGACTTGGAAATCACTGCGTAGGATTAAACAGCAGAGGGGATGTGTGCTCACACACACAGGCAGAGTGTCTGCTCTCGTGCTATGCATTGTTATTGACACACTGCACCTTAATGGCTATAATGTCAATGGCCACTTTGGGACCTTTACTCGCGCATTATTAATGCATTAGACCACAGTTTTTATGGGTTATTGTGTCAAGAGCGGAGGGGAGCGGATACCTAAAGTACATTGGCAGAACAAGGATATTTTGTAACCATGCCTGCGGTGTGCACTGTGAGTGCTGCACCTTAGAAATCATGTTTACTGCCCTCTCATACCTTCTTTCAGCAAGTGGGATCTCACTGCAGCTGGGAGGACAGCATGGAAAAAATGACACTGCCAGAGAGGAAAAGGGACAGTCCAGGGAAAGGAAGAGATCCTGATGCCTGTAGCCAGGCAATTGTACATTGCTATCCCAGGCTGCGGGGAGATGATTTCCTGGCACTAGCCACCGATACCCTGAAACATGAAGATTAATAGGCTCTTTATTTTATTGTTAGTAACTGCAGGTGCTGCTTATATTTATATAAATGTGCGCTGCTCTCCTCACTGTGGGCTCAGCCCAGGATGAACCCTCCCATGGGACTTTGGAGAGGGAAACTTTCTCACGCTGCCTCTCTGCCTGAGAGCAAATGTCACACCACAGGCTGGAACACGAGCGTGGGGGGTGTCCCCAGAGCCTTTGAAGGTGATGGAAGCTGCAGGTGCCCAGTGCTGATCAAGGGATAGATCCTGTCATTTCCAAGGGCCTTTTTGAACACGTCACAATTTGCAGAGGAAAGTGATTCATATGTAACAAGACTTTGGCTGATCTTTTCTGGGTAAATAGGATATATATGTTTGCCAAAGCCCTGTTTGACAGGACATCATGGTTAAATCTGCAGAGAAGTGAAAAGGGCAGTATAACGTGTTCAGACACCCTGAATGAAGGCCTGACTACCGTGCTGGGGGAGCAGGGGAAGAAGAGGGATCCTGAGAGCAGTGTGGCAGGAGCAAGGAGAACATGCATGACATTGTAGGGTTGGAAATGTCCTACCTGTCGTTTAAGCAATGCAGTCACTTCCAGGTCAAGCAACTCAGAGAACTGAGAGAAGGGCTCTTAACAAGACCTCTGAGTTTATTTCTGGCAGAAATTGCCATCTTTCTTGTAATCACTGCTGCTCCATTCTGTGGAGAATTGGAGAGCTTATCCTCACAGCCAAACTAGTTATTGGGCAACAGAAACAATAATCAGCCACTTATAGAAACCAAACCCGTGTCACAGGCCCTTCTTCTGGGCATTAACTCTAATAGATAGACTGCAAAGGCACGGAGCAAGAAAAGAGGGGCATGGAAGGCCTGAACCCATGGTAATGCTGGTTCTCCAAAATCCTAGAGGGCAAGAGACAGCACTGACCCAGGAGAGTAATTCCTTATTTGCAAATGGCCATCATTGCACTTAAGGCCCATGTCTTTCACTTTCTCAACTCCTCATTCTCTCAATTTCATATCTGAAGGAGTCCAAGAATTCCCCTGATTTTCCTGACAAGGCTGAGTTCAGTTTGACTTTCCTTCATGTCATATCTGGGCCACGGAAAGGCCCCTGCTTTTATTGTATGACGACATGGAAATTACTGAATAATTACAGGATTATGCAGCACCCTGTAAATTAAATGTTACCTCTTTACCTTTTATAGAACAAAAAATAACCATGTAATTACCTAACAAATTAAACTGTTAAGGTCTCATGGTAATTATACATGGAGTCAAAAGCTCCGAGTTCTTCTGGTAGTTACAAGTAAAGAATTATCTTTCATTTTTAAACATATGTTGCATTTGGATCCCAAAGCCTGCACATTTCCATATTAATAACACTATGGCCTGCCCAAATGAGAAGAGGCATATGTCTCCCATCTGAGTGTGCAAATAGAGTGAACATGTATATATAAAATAGATTGGACATATGCAAAGCTGACCCAGGTTCATACCAGAAAAATGGAATACCAACAGAGGTAAAGCATGATTAGCTGGATGATAACATTTAAAATTATGTTTAGTTTCCAAGCCCCGGAATTTGTTTTCATAGGAAGCAAGTCAGTTTGCTCCTATTTTTCACATGCACGTGACTATATTTTGAAAACAGACAATCAAGCCATCAATCAGGAACCTCTGTCTCCTAAAGGAAGGCTCAGGACTTGCTGCTGTAGATGAGTTCTGCCATTATCAGCAAGGGGGGGGGATGATTGGTCTGGCAGGAGAGTCCATGAAAGCAAACACATTGATGGTGTGAGCTTGGTGGATGGTCCTGCCTCAGGTGAGGAGGTTTTGCTGTTGTGTGTCAGCATCAATAGGACAGAGCTCTTGGGGGGACTGGCCCAGGATCCAGACTCTCCACAGGCTGCCAAGGAGAGACATTGCACCACACAGCCACAGAAGGAGGGAGGCTGCAGATGAACACGGGTTTGCTGCCTTGTGGCACAGCTCATTCCTCTCAAAGCACCTTCAGGAGCAAGTTTTCCTGCTTGAAAAGTGCCACCAGAGACCTGGGTCACTGCAGAGGCTGCTGAATATGGAATAAACTGTAGCATAACCACAGCCCATCCAGCCTCTCTGAGTGGACAGAGTGGACAAGCATAAAAAAGGGCCATCTGACCAGTGATTGCATATGCTAAAATTCATTGGCAGATTTTTATTGAGTATGAGGACCTGTAGCATGTAGGAATTGTCACTGTTGTCTGTATATCCTCTGCTCTGGTCTGAGCTACCTAAAAATGCCCCTCTGTTATTGGAAGATTTGCCTTTTTTTGTTTGGTTGGTTTTGGTTTTAACTGTTCAGCATAAGTTTTTCTTGTTTAATTTTTAACCACACAAAATCAGACCAAAGTGTTCCAGGTTTTCTTCTACTTTCTTCAGTTTTTTATTCCCATATTTTTAGGAACATATTTCAGAAAAATCCCAATGAACTTTAATCATGAAACAATAACCAACTTTGATGTCCTTTCAGTTTTAAACTTAGAATTTTAAAAGGTCCCAAAACCAGATACTTTGGCTTTGTAATTTTAGATCCCTACATCTGAGAAGTGTGATGTTACAATTAGCCTAACACTGTCTGAAAGGTGCTGTACATTCACCTCCAGCCCTTCAAATAGGCATTATGTGCATTTACTAGCTAATTTTTAAATTTGCTTTGAAATATGTAGCATGTTATTTAAGCACCCACTTTGGTAATCCTGGGATAAAATGCAGAACCAGGACAGGGAAGTGAGTTTTTATTTTAATGATGCTTAACAGTGACATTTTAACTATTAAAATTGTGTCTGGTTTTGCTAGCACAGACCTAACTATTACACCTACAAGTCATCCCTAGTCCAAACAGTAACTGCTCTAGGCAGAGAACGAATTGAAGAAATTAACTTCAACTATTCCTATTCTGCGTGTTTTTATTGTTTTGCTTTCAATATGATCAGCAATTCTCTGTAGCACTGTGTTCTGTAGTGTTCAAATCCTGCAGTAACGCTGCCTGATGAATGCAGTAATGCGTATTTATTTCAAAGAGTCATTCATATTCCCTGGTGAGCAGGTAGTCTTTGCTTTAGAGATGCAGGGGTGTTTTGGTGCAAACGGGATTTTTTACATGCATTTGTTGCATCATTTTTCCCCCTTATGTCCATCACTTGTACCACTTTGTAGTTGGTATCCAGTGAATATTAAAAAGCACCCATTGGGATTGGATCTGAAAAAGGGGGGGAAAAAATTATGCTCCATCTCATTCCTCGTCTCTTGCGTAACGTGCCTCCATCCTGACACAGATTACTGCCAGCATTGTGCTCGCCCCATTCCTCTGCCTTAATAGCCTTACGTCTCATTGGAAGTGAGATCAAAGACACACAAGTACCAAAGGGCTTACATTCAATTAACGGGAAAGGGGCAGGCTTTAGACGTGCTCAGCAGAAGCTCTGATTACAACAAACTGCTGACTGCGGATCACGTACCATCGCTATCAGCGCCTGCAACGCCAGCCCTTTCCCTGCCACGCTGAGAGTGGGTCTGGGAAGGGAAATGGCACTGTCGTGCTCCTCTTGGCTGTGTTAGGATGGAGAAAACTGTAGAAGCCCATATCTCTTCACGGGTATGATCAGGAGG
>VZRV01004346.1:3520843-3550847 GCA_013398115.1 Falcunculus frontatus | reverse complement strand
GGGGGTCTCTACCTCCCACTCTGTTCTCCTTTTTCTCAAAGCTGCAGACTGAAAACTCTGTCAGACCTTGACCAATGTATTGGACAACTTGAATTTTTAATGAGGAGTGATTTCCCACTGCTCTCTTTCACAGACCTCAGAGTTGGAGGCTTAGCCTGCGGCAGTCAGAACTCCTAGGGCAAAAGCTGAGACTTTTGACCCTTTCTGTACATTTGGATTGTATCACAATGAAATAAAGCCCCTCTCAGTGCTCAGAATAAACTATCTGCTTTTCCCTTCTCCAGGTATTTGTGACATTGGGCAAAACTGAAAAGCTGTGTGTGTGAGAGATAGCTTGTGATTAGGAGGCATCTGGGACCAGCCCCTGCCATGGAAAACACAATACTGGGAAGACAAGAGACTTGACTTACTATGGCAGGCTGGGTTAAAAATTTTTCCATTTCTCTTAATGAAAGGTAGAGGGGAGAGTTGCAAAACTAGGAACTGGATCATAAACTTGGGGAGAAAAAAGTAGAGCATAAAAAAAGATGGGGGATCACAAGGAGTTGACTTTTTGTGCATGCCTGAAGTGAGAGAGCACATCCCATCCCCTACACACTCAGTGCTCATTGCCATTAACTCCAGTTATGTTGAAGCCACACATTTCCTGGGGTCACACGTGTGATGTTTGGAAAAGACACGAGTCCTTAGCTTTGCGTTACTGCTGGAATTTATTTTAGTATTATTTTTTAGAGCCCTGAGACAGAATAGATCCCTATTTGTATTAAACCTCTCTCTCCACTGAGCTGATTGCTGAGATAACCTGCAGCCAGGGCTGTCTGAACTTATGTGACCTGGTTCCATCTGTGTACAGCCCTGTTTTGCATTCTCTTTGATTTACTTCTAATGCAAACCTTGCAGAGCAGGATGTTCTTGCTACACATACACAAAATCTGTTCCTAGGGATTCAGTACCTGCTCTTGCCAGGAATATTTGCAACTATTTTAACCTTTTAAAATTTTCTGCATTACTGTGGGAGATGACCAACCCTCACGCTGCTCACAGGTTAACTGTGCTATAAAGAGTGCAGCTGGTCAGTAGAATCAGAAAACACTGAAAAGGTCAAAGCATGCAAGTATTGCAGAGGTTTCACTCTAAATGAGAGTAGCCTGTGACCTTCACTTAACCCTTACTTTAAATGATTGCAAATTAAGTTGGGCAACTTAGCCTGAGCTCTAAAATCTAAATGTATTGAAACTACATCAAACAGCTTTCCATCACTGTCGGGCGGTGTTCTCTGACACACGTACACCAGATAGACATTTCTGTCTGTGAGCCTCACTTACCCACTGAGATGTATTCAAATAAAGCCCCATTAACTTCCCCAGTGCTGAATGACATCCATGCATCTGTACCATAATGCAGCCGTCCCTCTGAACAAAGGCATATCCAACCAAGGATCTTTCCGACAAGGTGTTTTTTAATCTTCTTGGCTTATACAGGACTTAGAGATATAATATATGGTGTTTGCATAGCAGTCAAAGCAGGGCTTTCAGCACTGTGAATCCATCACCTCCTTCTCATCAGCCATGTCAGAGCTTCCTTCGACTTCAGCAGGAAATATCCACTCTCCTGGGCTCTGGGGACCAAATGCCCCGACTAAATGACCAAATGGCACTGATTAAATATAGTGACAAAAGAGAAGAGCTCTGCAGCAAAGCATCCTTTGACACTCTTTGTCTTGACCTCCTCCACACTGTGACACCAGTGCAAAACCAGAGACAGGGAACAGTGGTCTTCAGGGAGACCCCTGCGTGGGGTCCCCTGTGGGGTCAGAGCTTCCGAGAAATCACCTGTGCCAAGGAGCAGCAGAGCCAGTGACACCTGCCTAGGGCAAAGGGATGGGATCCCCCAGCTAAACCATCAATATTCCTTAGTCAAAGTGAGGAGCCCGGAACAAGGCTTGGATTTGCGCAACATTGGCAGCTCTTCCTATTGTTCTTTAATGTGGCCTTATTTTCTTTTATTCCCGGCTTAACTACCTGACCCTTTTTTTTTTCACAGCAACAAATGTGAAAGCAAAACCATTTACTGAGCTGCAAACCCGAAAAGTTCTCTTTTTTTGCACGCACATAAATCTGTATCCCAATAACAGGAGCTGAAGACACACCTTCATGGAAGCAACCCACAAAACAAGTTCTTTCCTCCCGGAAGAACCCAATTCTTCATGAAATTAGTTGACATTGAGACAGGGCAGTAGTGGTGGGGAAATGGTATATCCTGGGAGCAGCTCAGGTGTGTTCAATGCCATGGCCAAGTAATGGTTGCTCAGCGACTGAATTACTGGCCAAGAGGATACTCTACTTTCCAAATTCCCATGGAGATGGCCTGATTTCCATAGCAACTGGATTCTTTCTCTTGCCTTTCCCTTTAACAGGTAGAAACACACTTGAATCCTGAAAATGCTAGATTGTTCTGAGTATTATTGTATTTTCAGACACTAGAACACTTTCTTGACAATATGTTGAAATGCAGTCTCCTTAATGATATTTTTTTGTATTCTCCTTTAGAAGTGGTGGTGACATTATCTTCCATCTGCTCTTAAGATCTGCTGTGATGTGAGCATAAAGTTTTCTCTTTCTTTCTTCTTTCTTTCTTTCTTTCTTTCTTTCTTTCTTTCTTTCTTTCTTTCTTTCTTTCTTTCTTTCTTTCTTTTCTTCTCTTATTCTTTATCATTGTTCCAATTTTCTATTGGATAACCTGCAATGCAGGGTGATGACTATTGAAGAAAGCTCTTGCAGGAGAGAGAGCATTGATAATACTAATGAACAGCAATATCCAAAATGTATGAGATATAATTCTAGAGAGACTTCAATCTCTGCCCCAAAGATGGATTAAAAATTCGAGCTATTATTCAGTATGTCATATAGGAGACCATGTCAGCAGTAAGTATATACATTATTTGTCACCCATTTGTTGAGACTTTTAGTGGTTTCAGGTTTTGATTTTATTTGCTAACTTGAAGTGTCTTTTTAGGTCTCTCCTTAGTCAAGTACCTCTCCACTGCTTCTCCTTTCTAGTCTGCAGCTGAGTACAAAGAATACAACCAGCCCAGAAGAAGTTGGCTTAACTGTGGGGTTCCTTACAGCCATCGTGAAGGAAATAAAAGTAGACAGACTCTGCAAACCATCTCCCCAAAGATCTGCTGAAGACACATACAGGGCAAGAAGTCATGGAAATAGGCTTTTGGATAGTAAAAAGACATCAGTCTGATTCCTTAAGGAAAGAAGGGCCATGGCCATCATGAGCCATGTCTGCGAATCACAGAGCCTGAAAAGGTACCTAAGGTTGCAATTGCGAAGGAGCAGAGAGGTGGTGTGCTCTGGGAAGCACCAGGTTTATGTAAGTCTGGATTGCCCCAATGACTGGTACAAAAGCTTCTGCATGGCAAGGGGTGCTGGCACAGTCAAAGGAAGGGCAGCAGGAGGTGATGAGGGCACATCTTGTGTCTGCTAGGACAGATAGTTGGTGAAAGGTGTTTCTGGCAAGTGAAGCCATTTGGGAATCCAGGAAAAACTGCAAAGTGCATGAGTTTCAGAAAAAGTGAGAAGTGTTGTTACAGAGGTGCTTTTCCTTTAGCCACAAATCACAGGAATGTGGTGCCTGCATTGAGGATGAATTTCACCAATATCCCTTTCAGGCAGCAGTCTGGCCCTTGCCCCAACCCTTCCAGTTCCATCTCTCCCTGAGCACACATTGCCCTCTTTCCCCCAACCCGGCAATTAAACAGTCAGTTGTGGTAGTCTGAGATGCCACGAGAGCATCCTGAGGTCCTGACAGCACTTTGCCAATTCACTGACCTCTGTTATGTTCTGAACCACGAGAGGTTACACCCGAAATCAGACTAAAAAATTGACCGATTTTCCTGTGACCCCCAGTCTGACCTTACATCTGAGTTTACATTTTTAAATCTCATGAGCTGCCAGCTGACGTCCTCCCTCTCCCTGCAGCTCCTGCACGGCTGTTCAGTGGCCACTGTCTCCCCTGCATTTTGCAGCTCCTCTTGCCCACACACCCTTGCCCTCAGGGGTTTCCCAGGTTCTCTACCACGACAGCATCTCTCCTCTCTTCCCTGCCCTCCTCTCCTTGCTCTCCTCTCCCCCTCCCCAGCTGATATCGAAAGCCACAGAGGAAAGCCCTGCAAATGGAATAGATGAGAGCAGAGGAAGAAAGGAGGAGGTTGGAGGGAGAATCGAGGAGGGAGTTCCCAGGGCTCTGTCACTTCGGCTGCCTTCGGGGCCATGGGGAGAGAAAGGGAGGGTCACGCTGGGGCCGGAGCTGGAGCAAAGCCTGGTCCTTGGCAGTGGCAGGAGCTTTATCAGCTGTGACCTCCAGAGCACTTAGTGCCGATGAGGAACATTCGGACGATCACATTAGGGTTGTTGTGAGGAACATTCAGACGATCACATTAGGGTTGTTGTGGGAACCAGAAGGGCATGGTGTGCTGGGAGTAAGGGGAGAGCAATGTGGGGTGGGGGGCAGCTGCCTGTCACCAGGAAGGGGATCACAAAGATGAAGGTGCAGTGCTTGGTACTGCCTCTACAGCATCTGCGACTGCCCCTGAGCACCCCAGGGGCAACCACAGGAAAATTGTCCTTTGGGCTTTTTGGGGATATGCCCATAGAGGGCACTGATTTGTCAACAAACTTCAGAGGAAAGAGGTGTTTGGGTAAGAAACACTGACACAAAGGGCCCGGTGTCTTCCTGTGTCTCCTGTAGTCGTGTTACTTCTGAGGTAATGATGGGCTGCTTCTTTTTTTACTTCCCCCGTCTGTCCTGAAAATGCAAACATTGCTGGGAGGTACCCTAGGTGGCTTCCCCTTCCCCTTCCCTAGAGGAGTAGATGGCCCCACAGATGATTTCTCCTTGCTTCCCTCTGTCAGTAAAAGATATACAGCCTAGCTCTGAGAATATCACTTCTTGGCAAAGATGTCCCTGGAAAATAGCAGGGAAATTTCCAGGTTTAAGCTTCTCTATCCTCTTTTTAAAAAAATTTATTTAATTCTGCTGATCGTGACAAGGTGCACAGCTGCAGCTGTGTTTAGTTACTCAGAAGACACGTGCAGTGCTCAGCTGATGCTGCCAGGAGCCTGACCTCAGGGAAAACCCAGGAGCTCTGCCCTCCACCCAGGGGACAGCATCCACCTCCCTTGGGGCTGGCCAAGCAAACCTTTCAGGTCATATCAGTTCACCGTGGGGCCGCTGGGTGTGCACAGAGGTGTGGTGGAGAGAACAAAAAGCCTTTGCTGCCTTCCCTTCCCGGTGGATCTGCTTCCCCTTCTCCCAGCTATTCCCACTCCTCCCTCGGAGACCAGCAGGGAGGAGGCCCATTAGCAGCAGCTCTGCTGCAATCTCTCTTTAAAGGAAGTGTCAGGAATAAAGATTTACCTGCAGGTTTAGGAAGACAATTATTGTACGTTAATTAAATATGAAACGACACTTAAGAGCATATCCATTGCCTTAACAGCGACTCTCTGTAATAATAATAATACTTAGCACTTACATAGCTCTCTCCATCTACACAGCGCTTCTCAAACATTAACTAATGAATCCTCACAACCTCCATGTGAAGCTAAAGAGGCTGCTGGCATGATGGGGAGTGGGAAGAGGAGATGCATCGGGGGAATAACCTCCCCTTGGCCTGCTGCTGCTTTTCAGGCTGCTGTGGTCTTTGCTCTCCCTCCTTTCTGTCAGCATTCCCCTAGCTGTGCTTCCCTCCAGCACCACGGAACAGGCAGGCCAGCAGTGCAACCAGGTGGAGCCTGTGCTCACCACTAGAGCAGGCACTGAGCTTCCCTGCCTCCCAGCACTGAGCCCAGAGTCCCTGCTTCATAGCAACAAGACCATGGCACCCAAAACTGCCTCCTGTCCCACCCCCTTTTCCTCAAGGCTCAGCAGGGAGCCTCTGTGTGGGTTTGCCTGAATCTGGAGTGTTTTGAATGTGGCTGTGAGAAACAAGGTTCTGGCTTGCACGTAAACATCTGTAAAACGCAGAAGTCCAGTAGCAGGACTGAAATACTCTGGGGTTTTGCAAATCACTTCTGGTAAAACCATGCCTTTCCTTTAAGTCTTACTGGAGAAGCCAAGAGCTTCTCCTGAGTCTATTTCACTTCCCCAGATTGGGATTTTTGAGCCGAAAGCCCAGGTCTCCTGGTCAACTCTGTAGGAGTTGACTGTCTCCTGGCAGATGTGCTTGCTTCCCCCTCTTTGAGCTCCCTACATGAGGGTCCATCCTTTGAGACCACGGCTTGACCCAGAGGGGATTACAGATGCTACACTGTGTTTCCTGACATATTAACATTTTCTTCACTACAGGCACCAGTGATTGTGCAATGTCTTTGCTGGAAAAGTCAGGAGAACGACAAAAAAGAAGATTCATTCTCTCTACAAGAAGAAAGGGACCTAACTCTCCAGAAATCCCAGTACCACACTCTGCCCTCCATTGTCAACACTCTCCTTCCTCCATCTCTCATGACAGGCCTGGCTCTGCTTCCACCCTGGCTTTTAGGCAGCAAAGTCCAATTTCACCCATTTTTCCAGATTTGAAAAGGCACTAGTTTCATGTCCATCCCCTCCTCCACATCTCGGCTGCTTCACCCTAGCCAGGAGCCCATGGGAAGGGGGAGAGTTGGGAGCAGTGGATCAGGTCTGGTAGGAGGGAAGAAAGTGATTATTCATCCCTTTTCAGGGAGTGGGTTTCTGCACAACCCTCTTCCAGACTATTTTTTTTTTCTCCAGCTCATTCCTCTTAAAAAGGTAATAAATATTCAAAACATACTTGCTTAGATTACCAGCTATATCCTAACAGCTTCAGCACCTACAAAGCTGATGCCTGTGTGTATCCACTAAGCAGTTGTCAAACTGCATTGCTTGTAACATTTAGGGTTGGTTTGGGAGGAGGTCTCAAGGCTATGATCTACAAAACAGTCTGTATTGGCCAAGGGGGAAAAAGAAGACAATGTGACCTAAAAACTCTTGTCATCTTCAAAGCTCCCCGATTCTGCTGTTCTTTATTTAGCGCTGTAAGCCCACCAGATCCATTTCTGAGCAATCAAGGATTGTTTTTGTCCTCCAGAAAGGTCTCAAGCAAACCTCTGAGTTTGAACATGCTTATATTTTCAGATAGCCTTGTCAACATCAGTGATTTTAGCTGTTTTCCCAGCTAACTCACTGGTGGGCTTCTTGGGGTTGCATTTAGATGTGAAAATGCCACATGGTGCTCTCTGCAGTTTGGTGCAATATCAAAGGTTACCTCAACAATAAGCAGAATTAGGGTCTTTCTGCACAGATCAGTTATCCTGGTTTTATCCATCAAAGAGTCCTTGATAAGGCAGTGGGAAAAAAATATTCAGTGTGTGAGAGCTCACCTCTCCAGCCCTAAATTTACGGTTCGATGGAAGCCAACCTCAAGTGTTTTATTTAAACCTCAAGTAATTTATTCATGCTTCAGTCTTTTCTGTCTCAAAAATTGTCTTTCCCCTGCTTTTGACTTTGTTTTGCAAATGCAGCTCCTTACCCTGGGGCTTTGGGAACTTGAGGTGATACCAGCAATTCTGGCAGCCTCCTTCAGCCACGGGCAGGTGACAGGTCAGGTGTGTTTGAGCTCAGGTCTCCAGCAGCAGGACCATTTAGCTGTTTCCTCATGAGTGGCTTCCATGGATGGAATGACTCCGTGGGACTCCTGCCCTGTGCTTGGAGGAGAACTGCATGGTGCAGTCCTACTTATTTGCACCTGCACAGCACAAGGAGCAAAGTGCACCAGATCCAATTCACCCAGGACTCATCCTTCAGTCCCCAGGAGATTCCCCCAGGGGAAGCAGCAATTCTCCCACCCATGTGGTCTGTAACTGGGATCTTTCTCCTCCTTCACAAGTTAACAAATTGGCCATTCCCTGAGAGCAGATAATTTCTTCTTAATGGTAGCCATCTCTCAGCACGTACTTTGGCTGCCAGCTTTCGAAGGTAATTGCATTGTTATTTAGGAAAGTCAAAGGTGCATTCTTCCAGAGAGGCTCTGGCTGCGAGCAGGCGTGGGGAAGGCTGACCAGAGATGGCTTTGCTTGCTCTTGTTACAGCCAGGTGTCACTGCGGGCAGCCAGGAGACAGGGATGGATGTATATCCCCCACACCACTCCCCACTCTTTTCCTCCACGCAGAAGAATCTGTAAGAAGTCATTTGCTGAAAAATAAAGATGGGCTGAAAATACAAAACACAAAACGTTCCTTTTTCTGATAAGAAAGTGATGTCACAAATGACCTTATTAAAAAAAGGTAAAGCGCTTGTTTACTTAAAGCACTTGTTCAAAGAGAGCAAGTGAAAATGTAGCTTTTGGGTATTTTTCTTTCACCTCTCTCTTTCCTCCTAAATGAGATTGAAATACATTTGCAAGGCCCAGTGCCCTTTCTGCCAAGAAATCCATTGACAGTCCAATCAACAGACATGTTCTGGTTACAGGAATCAGGCATCAGTCAAACGCTTGAAAGCCGGATCCAGCAAATGCAGCAGATAATAGTATTGAAAACAGCCAGTGGGGGAGATGAGAAAGTAATTGGAGTGTAGGTAAGAGCTGGTGTAAGCAGGATGGATCGGCATATTGCTGACACGTGGAAGGGAGGAGGCAGAGGGGGAGAGCTAATGAGAGGGGTAATTCTAATGATAGAAGTAGTCCAATGTGTCAGGCTTTTGTTTTTTGAAGGCTGAGAGAAGGATTTATTTGTGCAGAGGCAACTCAGCCCATGGGATTTATACACCACTTCGAACACCAGTTCTCGCCAGCTTCCAGAGCTGGCTCAGCCCTGGGATTTTGGAGGTAGATCCATAGTAAAAAGCTATGAGGCATCAGTGGAGAGGACTGTGGGGCTGGACCAGCCCTGGAAGCGCTGGAGCAGATGTAGTGAGGGTTTGCAGGGGGATCAAGGCAAAGGCCTTTGTGGCAGCCCAGGACAGCTACGAGCACCCTGGGGGGCTCATTACCATGAGCAGAACAACACTGGTCTCTGTGTGAGCAGGGGCTGCATCACTAAACACAGTCATTTCAGTCTCCACAAGCCCTAAAATCTGCTGATTTCATCCCAAATGTAAAAATCTAAAGAAGACAGGAGTGAAATGAACAGAATAGAATTTGATTGTATGGACTATATATCCTAATTTATTCCTGAGCCCTTGCTAGTAAAATACCCAGGCTCTGATTAGAGTGGTGAGCGAAGAGAATTACTCACTTCCTATGGGTAACATGACGAGCAAATTACCTGAATTTCTTGTAAATCTGCGATCCTCTTTTGGGACACAGCACTACGGAAATGGCAGAGAGGGGCTGTTGATCTCATACACTGTGGTATGTACTCCCTCATGCTGAGGCTTGGGTGGGTTCACCCTACATACATCACCCAGCCCTGTCTGCATTATTTCTGCATCTTTTTAGATTCACTTTCTCTGTCCCACTGCACCAAGCACTTGGCTCTGTTTAATTTCCTGGCCCAGGAAGGGCTATTTTCAGGAGCTGCTCCGTTATATGCTGTGCTGCATTGGAGGTGGCGTGAAGAAGGGGGCAGTGGGGTTGGCAGGAGAAGAATTGAACACTCTGTAAAGACAGCAGAAAATATTCCAAAGTAACTCGGATCCGACTTGAGCAAGTGATAAATGAGAGCAGCATGGCAGTGACAGGTCAATCAAATATTTATAGAACTTCATCCATTAGCATTGCAGCAGCAGAAGGGAAGCAATGAAGTCCGGGCACTCCAAGGCCTGCCAGGGGTACACATGCTGATCAGTTTCCCCAAAATCTTGAGGCATGTGTGAATCTTCTGCCTTTTCCTGGAGGAGGCCAGGATAGTTGAGGTGGTAGCTGAGCTAAAAAGATGTTGCGATTATGCAGCTCTGTGTTTTAGAATAAATTTCTCTGATGTCCTTGGGTGGATTAATGTATGTACGTACTGGTGAGGAGATTCTTGTACCAAAAGGATGGGAAAGCTGAGTGGTGTGTGAGGGATGTACATGGGTGTGTACACACTGGGAAAGGGCACGAGGTTCTGCAATTCTCTGGAAAAGCAGTTGCTACAATCAGTGAAATGCCAGAAAAGGTTAAACCACAACAGACAAGAAACCTTAAGGAGAGAACAGAGTGGAATTGGAAAGCCTATTTTTAGGATCACATGACATGATTTGATTAATATTTTAGGAGGCAGTTATCATATGCTAAGAAACAGAAGGATTATTACTAGCATCCCAACGTGCTTGCTTTTAGGGTTTTAACAAGGGAATCCCATCCAAATTTCTCCCTCCTCACCTTTGACCAATTCCATAAGACAGGGACATGGAGGAGTGACTCATGGATGCATTAGAAGGTGCAAAGAGCTGTGGAGAAGCTATTCATTTGATGTCAGCACTTAACTGGAAATGCCACAGTGCAGCCCACACTGAGGCAGGAGCACACTGCAGACACACGCAAACAGAGAAATGTTTAGCTGGGACCATCTCCACAGTGCTCCTAGACACCCTCAAAGCAATCCAACAGCAGGCTGAGGAGAAGAAGGACTAGCCTGGTGTCCCAAGGGGTTAAATAAATGTTTGACTTTCAGCACAGAAAGGATTGCACTGAAGTCCCCTTTTGACCTGTTGATGAGATCTGTGTGACCAGGAACTCTGCCATCCTGGCCACATAAATGTGCATCCTGCAACCCTTCTCGGGGCTCACAGGGCCGTTCTCACTTCCTTTGGCAATTTGGGCTTCCTTACATGTGGTCTACAGCCAAGTTCCAGTGCTTCAACAGGTGCTGGATCTGGGACTTCTGTGATGCCCCATCTGATGCTTTTCACCGAGAGCTGAATGCCTGTGAATACAGGAGGAATCTGGGAAGGGAAACAAGCTCTTTCTTCTTCATTCACTGTTCTCCTGACAAAGTTTCATTCATCTGGCCTGGGAGCAGTAGGGACACCATGTGTCGGAAGCAACCAGTCAGCCAAGGGGGATGAGGCAGGGCCCAGCACTTGCCAACAGCCCATTTGCTGAAAATTGATGATCCAAACTTGCATGGGGAATTTGTATGAGTGGAAGAAAAGACAGCCAGTAATTGGGATTGGTGGGTGAAGTGTCAGCAAACAGAAGAAAGGGATACTTTGGTGACAGTGATAAATGCTAGCAGCTTTGGGTCTCATCTGGAGGAACGAATTGGAGCGGAGACTTTGTAAGAGAAGGAAGAAACAAAAAGACAGTGGTCTGATGGATGTTACAGAGGAAAAGGGCTCAGAAGACAAAAATTCAGCAGCATGTTTTTAGGAGGATGATCAGAGGCAAGTCACAAGGGTCATTACCCAAGGCTGAGGGGGTCATAATTTTTTACACTCCCAGGAATAAGCCAGACTTGGGCTTGGTGCTACATGGAGTCACCAGGCACCAGTCCCTGGAGAATGGGGTGCCCAAGTGCTGGGCACCATGCACAGAGCTGCAAAGCCCTCGGGAGCAGCCATGGGGTTCTCCTGGGTGAGCAGCACAGCTGTGAAGGGTCTGTGCCTTTGGGGAGGTGAAGCCCTGGGGTCACAGCTGGGCATCGGGGCAGGGCAGTCCTGCAAGCAGGGAGTCTCAGCAGGCACCGGCACACTGACCACTTGGGGCTGCTTTTTTTGTCAGCCAGCCCAGCAGGTTGGTCTCAGGGAGGAATTTGCCTACAAACCAAGTATGTGCAATAACAAGTGGCCATTTCCAGAGTCATTTCTCTGACCCTCACCAGCATTTCAAAACATGTCTCAAATGCAATTGGCACCTCTACATTGCCAATTTTAGACACATTTTGCTTTGGAGAAAGGACTGGAGCACAGAGGTGATTATCCCTCTCCTCCTGGCAGCTTCAGGGGTTGTGCAACTTGCAGGGAATGTCAGAGATGTACAGCATGTAAAAGAGCTCCAGCAAACACTCTTTCCCAGAGCACTGGAATGTGCCTCTGTCCTCCTCCTTTAGACTGTGGAGGATCTTTGCTTCTTACAAGAGAAAAGATCCTGGCTGAGGTAGCTCAGACATCCATCTAACATGCCCTGAGACAGTAACACCAGCGACAGAGAGAGGGACTGATTCTGCTGTCAGCAGTGTAGGCGGGGAGCCAGTGAAGTCAATGGGAGTCGATGTTTACTTCTGTTGCGCTGCCTCACATGGACACTGATAAATGTTATGAATTTTAAAAATTGAGATTCACATTAGTTCCCTTTAACTCATTTTAGATTTTCTGCTGAGCTTTATTAAGTGGCTTTTAAAAGCAGTTTAGCTTCTACAGCTCTTGCTGCAACAGCTCTTACCTCAACAGCCCTGCCTCCCAGCCTGCCTCGCACCAGGAATAAAATGAATCCATGGGGGCTGTCAGGGAAGCGGGAGGGCACTGCGGATGAAGCAGGCAGTCCATTGTGTGGGAGAGCCTTGGCAGAGCAGGAAGATGAAGGGTAATGGTGCAAGGAGGTGTCAGCTGTGCCTTGAGGCCGGTTTGGACAGAGGTGGCAGATCCTTCAGAGGATTGTGTCGTGAGGCATCATGCAAAGCTGAAGATCCAGAGATACTTCTGTTCCCTTGAAATACAGGTAGAGGAATATTAATGCAAGGGTTGAGTTTCCTCTTTCCTGCAGAACCATACAGATAGGTAGGTCTAGGCGTTTTCAGGCAACAGATCTGAGCTGATCTCCTGCATATTAGTGTAAATCAGGATTAGCTTCAGTGGGTTGAACTCCGCATCCTCATGAGTTTTAAGGCCTGATCCAGCTTTCCCTGAAGTCAGTGAGAAGATGCCAGCTAACTGTTCTTGGATCGGTCTCTAAATGTTTTGTTTTAATATCCACAAGCTGCAGTAAAACAATCCACATCTCCCCTGTTCCATCCTAAACTGTGCTTGCCACCTGCCATTTAATTTTTCATGACACTATTATAATTTTTAATAATGCCACTGCATTTTCTTGGCTAAAGAGCCTCTGGAGACCCTGTGAGAAAGGAAATCTTCCCCATCTCCTCTTCTCCTGCAGGTGTGTCTGCATCATAGCAAGCCTTTCCTAAGCATCTCTTCAAAGACATTCACAGCTTCGTCTCCTCTAATCTTATGCACATTTGACACCACTAAGTAACAACACAGTTACACAGTAAACTGGTGGTGAGAGATATGCAAGTGGTGGCTAAAAATCAGTAATCCTGCCTCAGCTCTCACTGATTGACTGGAAACAGAAGCAGGGGGAAAGCAGGCCCAGTATGGACAGAAGAGTAATACTGATTTATGGGAGGCAAACATCTGAGATAGTGATTTACTCCCTCGGGATTTTTTTCTGAGAGATGACACCACACATCTGCAAGACTGGAACCAAGAGAGATAAAAGTCTGAGTTGCTATAAGCAACCAAAAGGACCAAGAGCTCTGGAGTGGGGATGTGCCTCCATGGGCATAACTCTCCTCCCCTATCGGCAATTCACTTTTTTACTATTGATTATAACAGGAAGGGAGAGATGGAAAACTCGTGTAATTCCCCGTCCTTGGGGTTGTGGCCTGGGGGAAGCTGATGCTGTCTAATCTAATAAGGATTCAGTGCAGTCTGGATCATCTGGGCTCTCCTCTTATCCTCTGGGAGTTGTGTGTAAATGAACATTACAGAAAGGAATTAAAAGTCCCCTAAAAGAAAAAAAGATAAAAATAAACAAAAAACCAGCTGATATTTCTGCTTTCTTTTGAATGGCAACTGACTTTCCATCAGGGCTCTCATGCCTCTTTGGAGGGAGATTGCCCAGCAGAGATGTGAGAGGATTAAGCTGCTGCCCTTCCATCAGGGTAGGCCGTGCCCTGGGGAGGGGTACAGCAGGGAAGGGGTGGCAGCCGTGGGGATGAACGGGGCAGGCTGAGAGCAGGTTTGCAGCAGGCAGGTGCCTCTCCATGCTGGAGCCATGCGATGGCCAACACAGCACATTAAAAGAACCTTCCCAACCCATTGTGTGCACACGCTGATCCTGGTGCAATGTCACACAGAAATGAGACAGTGCTGTGACATTCACATGCTTCAATCTAAACCAGGCCTGACACACACCCGTCACTAGCCCAGCAAGGAGCAGAATTGGCCAAAGCTGCGGGCTGTCCCAGGAGCCAGGCTGGGTGCAGCTGTGCCCAGCCTTCACCCTGCTTCCCACCTTGCACTGCACAGCATGTTTCCTCAGAGCCCATGTCTCTCAGGACAGGAGAAGTGTGTTGACTGCAAATGTGGGCTGACATGTCAGGCAGCAGTGGCAGGTGGGAAATGGATATATCGCATCCCAAGATGATGCATCTTCCCATTGAAATCAGCTCACCAGCACAGATAGCCTTGTGTCTGCAGAGAACACTATTTAGATGGCAGATTATATTCAGATGGCATCTGAAAGTTATTTTTTATTGAATTTAATTTTAATTAATCGTGTTGCCAGGGGTGGGCTGAAGTGGCCTCTGGTTTTAATTTTTTCTCCCCAAAGTGGATGTCCTTAAACTCCTTCTTATAATGATATGGTTGTAGCTTGCAAAAAGGCAGATGGGATTTATTATTCTGCCTCTTGCCTTGTCCCTTCTGATCCTAGAGAGAACATTGCAATGACTGCTGGTTAGAAATTTAGCTAAGTGAACTGTATACTGTATTCTCTTTCTGTATCACTTTTATTGGGGAAAAAAGATAATATAGTTCCCTCTCTCCCCTCTACTCACGCTGCATTTCATCCAGAGCTCATGTAAGGAGCATTGCAATGGACTGCTGCAGCCTGCTTGCAAAAGGACTCATCACATCTAAAAGCCCTTAGGATAACTCTCGACTTCTGGTGCAAAGTGCAGCAAATGTATGGAAGAAGGTGGAGCTGAGATCTGCTACCAGTGCACAGGTGCTAAAGAAAGAAGCCTGTCGGGGTCGCTTCTGCACTGCACAAGCAGCAGCCTGTCACCTGCCTCATGTCTGAGCTCTGCCTCTGCAGCACTCAGAATTTCAGGTGTTGGAAACACAGCGCTGCCCCTTCCCTCTGGGTCCGAATGATCAAACTCCTCCAGCTCTGCGTGCTCCATCTGGGGGGTCCCAAAGCAGAGTGGTGCTGCAGGAGTGAGCTCACCCATATAGATAGCTCACATGTTAAAAAAAAAAAAAAAAAAAAAAAAACCCAAAGAAAAGATACTTTCCACCAGCTGCAGCCTGGCAACAGGAGGTTGCCTGCTCCAGGTGGTCTGTGCATGGTATTTGGAGACCAGAAACATGGGAGGACTGCAAATGGGGGCACGTACAAGGTAGCTGACCTCTTTAGCAAAGTATGACCAAGACATCCTGCAGCCTGGTTAAAAATATTGTCAAAATTAAGCTGAATTTGTAGCAGGTAAAAAGCCAGAAATATCCTTGTAAAACTTTATTGCTATACAGTTGATAGTGGATTTTGCTTGTCCATATGGACTAGCTAAAAGAAGGAATTTTCCCAAATTCTGTCAATTTATTGCAAAGGGGCCAGTTTGAAAGAATGTCTGACTAAGGAATAGATGAGGCTGTCATGAGAATAAACTCCCAGACAACTAAAAGGACAGCCCCAAGGAAGGCCAACCTGATGAGAATGGAAAACTATTAAATGAAGATACTCTTTGTACTACAAATCCAAATATATCTCATGCAAGAGCAGAGCTTTCTAAAACAAATCCCCGTGATAGATGAAGGATTTAGGCACAGCCAGGTTGTCTGTTTAATGAATTCCCTGCATTTACCCCACTGAGGGAGGAAAACCCAAACACTGCTGTTCAGAACCTTTTTCATGTGGATTAGAGCAGCCACAAATGACAGAAGACTAATTTTGCCTTGTTTCCCTCCTTCACAGCTCATCTGTCCTACTTTTTACTTTTAAAGGAATGAGTAATTCAAAAAAACTCTCCAATATTTATGGATGCTCTGCTTCTTTTAGGCTCACTGACTGCATGTGAGCCAGGAGCCTAATTACATATTTTAGGCACATATGTAATTCTTTGAAAGTATCAGGAAAGCCTTGACTTAGAGGGAAGAAAGATGGCTCAAAATGGAGTTATATGTCCTTTCCTGTACTGGGTCATGTCCTGTTCTGAAGGGACATTTTTGTCTGGAGATTTGCCCCCTTTCTGGTTCACTCCTGCATTAAGCCTGGCCTGTTGACAGGAGCTTTATGAACCGCTGGGAAAAGAAGGCTCAGTGGATTATCTGATACACTATGGAAAAGAAGAAAGGTAGAGATCATCCAAGAGGATGTCATTTGGACTGCATGGGGTGTCAGCCACCTTTCAGGAGGTAACAAGCTGAAATCTCAATTTTCAGTCATTCTTTCTTTGATTTTATTTTGAAAGTGGATATTGAAGCTCTGCACATGGAGCATTTCACAGCTGACCTCTGCTCACAATAAATACCCTACCTGATGGCTAACCCCAAGCAGTTTGTAAGGAATAAGAGTAGTCACAGGCAATTTTTTGGATTTTATTTAATGAACTCATCTACCTGGTAGTTGAAAGAGAAGCCCTTTCATCTGAAAGCGAAATTGAAGCCCTCTATGGCTGTGTCTCTAGAAGCAGCCATGAGATGATGCTGGGTGCTTGTACCCAGCCCTGCTCCCTGAGCTGCCCGTCTGGCCAGGCTCTGCAAAAGATACTCCAAAGAGAGTGATGTGGCCTGAGAGCTACAGCAAATGCTGAAGAATTCCCAAATGGAAAAGTCTGCATGAGTATTCAGTATCGTGCAGCCCAGACTTCTACAGCATTTTTTGTTATAAACAAATGCCTCCAGCTCATCACCCTGCAACTGTGGGAGGCAGGACAGACATCCAACCATGACTGGCTTCCCCAGGAGCTTCAGGAAGGAATGATGACCCTACTGCTTGCTGACTATCAAATTCCTGCCCTCCAAGGACCACACCTCATGCAGTGACCTCTTGGAAGGAGATAAACTGCTCCAGGAAGGTTTCCCATAGCTTCTCTGTCTCAAAAGCTCTCTGTGGATCCCTGTGAGAGATCCCTTTGTCTTAACTGACTTTAAATGCCTATTTTTGGCACCTGAGTCTCACCCCAGAATCCACCATGAAAAAATGAATAAATGAGTCTCCCCTCAGGATTCACAGAGGCAAAATGCATTGGGGAACCTACTGGGCTAAGTCCAAATCCAGCTCAGATTTGCCTTCGGTGTAAATCTAAGCTGTCTGTCACCATCCTTGACCTTGTTTCCTTTCCCTTGGCACTTAACAATCCTTTTTCCCAGACTAAATAGCACAAGAGGTGCCAGGAATAGGTGTCAGCAGCCATCCAAGTGAAGAGTTACTTTAAATCCAGGCTGAGTTTTTGACTTCTCCTCCCATTCTCCTGAGCCACAAGCTATGGAAATTTTTCATCTCTGATAAAGCAGATTAGCTGCTGGAAATGTCAGAGAGAGGCTGCACGGTGGGGAAATATTTCCCTGCTAGCCCTGGAAGCCGCTGAACACTGGACCCCAGGAGAGATGCTCCACAGTCCGTTGCATAAAGTGACTTGGCCTGTGATGCTGTTAATGCAGAAACACCCCAAAGTGCTCTGCTCGGTGAAGTTCACCAAAAGCAGCGAGTCAAACCTACAGACAGCTCAGTGGAGGGGAGGCGGGGCAGGTTTTTTCCTTTTCCTACTTCCATTTCTTTCTTCTTTAATTTTGGTAATGGATCAGAGTCAAATGAACAACATCTGGCAATTAGCACATCCCTTGCCTGGCTCCGATCTGCCACTAAGTTCTGAGTGTTTGCCTTTATTTTTAAATGGGTGGCTGTCAGAGAGAATTAAATGGTGCCTAAAGAAGCACGCAGACGTTATAATTAAAGGCACGCCAACCTTGACAGGTAGCTGTGAGTGGAAATTTCAACTTTTCATGGGAAAAGGGGCTGTTGGCATGCGCATGTGCTCTTAAACTCCATGTGTTTCCCCCAGCTGATCTATCCCCAGGTGCTTTTTATACACCCATACTTGCAATTAATTGTCTCTTTGTCTGCTCCATTTCAACAGCCATCCAGCCCAGTATTGTGAGAAGAAACGTACTTTAAATCTAGGAATAAAACTGGAATCCATTAGCTGTGATTGCGTGTGCTTCTGTGGGACTTTGCTGTTAACAAGGATGGAAATGATATAATGGAAAACAGAACAGGGAGCATAAATCTGCTGGTGCGCAGAGCATCCTGAAACTGTGTAATCCACGTGCCTTCTAGCTAGGAATGAATGCCTGGTGCCCTGGGCACTCCCCTGCCAGGCCATGTTATTATAATCGTGGTCTTCCCCCAGCTCATTCTGCTCCTTCTAATTAAAACAGGGTCAAATCTTCCTCCTTCCAGTATTGACCCACCTGAATCATAAGACCAGCTGACTCTTCTAGGGAATAATGGGAGCGTGGAAACTGGGTTCATCTGCTACCTGCTCAGCTTTGACCCCAGTGCTGAATGGAGGACAAACATCGTGTTAATAGGATCTAGCCTGGGCTCACACCCTTCTTCCAAGGATTTCAGGCCTCTGAAGCTTCCAGTCCAGCATTTTTCCTGCCATTGGTTTAGGGCTGTAATTGAAGGTCACATGAGGTGTCAGGCTGTGATCCACTCTCAGTCTTAGGGCTGGTGCTGGTCCTGCAGAGGTGAGCAGAGCTGTATTGCTGATGGGAGGGGTTGTCCTGACATGGGGTCTCTGTGCTGTCACACAACTGCAAGTTTGGAAATCACACCAGGCAGCCCAGGTTGGAAAATGCAGCTTCCACACATCTTGCCTTTTAAATCCACGTCTGCCACAACTTTGGGTCTCTCAGTGATTTTACCTGCTGTCTGCAGGTTTAAGTTGGACAGCATTAATAATAACAGCCACCAGATTTAACAGCCACACCATCCTGTCTGGGGTGGCTTCAATAAGGTGATGCTGACAATCTGGTTCTTAAGTTAGTTTTCAAGCAACATTTTAAACAAACTCACTCCGATGATCCTTGCCCTGCCTTCACAGGACTTGCTTGGCTTGCTCAGCTTCCTATAACCTTGTTAAATGTCTATCCCATAGTGTTCAACAACTAACTCATGATTGTGCTTCCAGCTGGCCATCCAGTCAGGGTGGGCTTTCTGTCCACCCTGGAAAACTAAGGTGAATTTTGTGCTACTTGAGTTAGCATCCAAGAGTAGAAAGCAGAGAGAAGGATTTAGGAGGGAAGGGAGGGGCAATACAGGCATGGTAAAGCCAGGCTAATCAGTGGGACTATGTTAGGGAATAAACTCTCTTCCCATCTTCTTGCTGCAAAATTGCTGTAGTTGGAAAATGACTGAAGGAAATTAAATTCAAGGTGAGAAACACCAGAGGGATGTGACTTCTCTTTCTCTGTCCTGCACCTTGTAGCTTATTCCTACCCTACTCTCTGCATCTCTCTCTCAACTTACGATATTTATCTCCTTCTTTTCACCCCTCCTTTCCCTGCTCTCATCCCCAATCCCTCTCCCTGCCTCTGATGGATAGAACCATTAGTGGAATCACTGTAAATAATGTGTAAAGTTGGAAGTTACAACAAGGTATCTCATTAAAGCTGCTTCACTCATCTTACTTCCCAATTAATGTTTAAGGCTTCGCTGGAATGCGGTGACAATATGTCACAGCATATCATTGTGGCAGGCGACAGGAAGTTAATAACCCACTGGCCCTTAAAGAAGCCTTTAATGTCAGCTGCAGAGGAGTAAATAACATTGGTTTCTTCCCCCCACCTATCCCCCCTTCTTTTTCCTCTTTTAATTTGCTGCAGGAATGAAAGAGTTTGTGCTGAAATAACATCATTATCTCATAAAGCCGTCTTCCCGCAGAGGCAGAGCACAAAAGGTGCTGCCCAAGGGACTCTGGGATTTTCAGCAGCTTGACAAAGTTGCTCCAACTGCCCACCCTGAAAATTCAGGAACTCACGGAGTGTTTGCCTTCACCACCCTTTCTGCCTCCATTTGAGGCCTCTTTCCTTCTTTAATAATAGAAATTCCCTCACCCACCTTTTCTTAGTATTAATTTCTATCCCCTTCCCACGCCTGCAAGCCCCTAAACACAACTTCACAGCAGCAGTGTAGTCAAAAGTTTCCTTTTATGTGTAACAGTTTTATCTACTATTATTGAAACTTTCTTCCTTTGATGTTGCTGCTTTCTGGGGGACGAGTCATCTTTGCCTTTCATCCCTCTAAGTGCCTGTTCACTTTGAGTGCAATCACTGCTCTTTACCCTCCTCTTGCTGCATGATGGGGCTTAAGCCCTCCTGGACATCAACCATCACAGGCTCCAGACCAGGACTGGTCCCAAAAGACTCCACCAGAGTCAAAGAAACTGCTCTAGTTCATCCCAGAGCTGCCAAAACTGGAACTGAGCTCCTGACCCCAGAAGAGGTGGTGTGACAGCAGTGTCACTAGCCTGTTCCCCTCTTGGGATGTAAAGATCCATTAATCACATTGTGATATAACATAAATGATCCATTATTGGAAACCCATTTTGTAGATATATTTTTCCCAGGAGAAAATAAAAAAGAACAAAACCCATATATGTGTAGCATTTATTATTTAAAAATTACAGGAAAAGTGTCTAGGGCTTGGGGAATGAATCCCACAAACTCTCTGCTCAGCTCAGCCACAGAACCAATACATCACTGTACACAAATCATGCATGGATTTCTCATGGCATCTATTTCCTCCAGTACAGTGTGTCTAAAAATGTTTGCTCTCCACACCTGGGTTATTGCTTTAGTGTTTGGAAAGGTCTTTCAAATTTCAGGCTAAACAGTCAAGTGTTGTGACTATATAAACACTTTTTTTACTTATTGTACCATGGATATTTCAAATATGGGCCTAGACTTCTGCTTTAATAATAGGAAAATGTAGAATGAATATCAAGAGCAGACTCTTAGCAATGAGATTTACTGTTATTGCAAAAAGGTCCCAAATGAAAAGTGTATGTTGGTTCTTCCAGAGCATTTAAAACTTCACTAATTCCAAAATTTTGGAAGGTATTTCCAAGAGAACAGGGATGGCCAACCAAGCTGTGTTGCATCTTCATGTCAGCCTGAATGGGCCATAGAACATACTGTGCAGCTCAGATGATGGAGAGAGCTCAGGAGATTGTCACCAGAGTGAGAGGACCATGAATCCCGAGGAAGTGCAGGCATTAGCAGGGCAATCATGGAGCCGAGTCTTCAAGCAGCCAAAGTTTGGTCTGCGCAGCCCTGGAGAGAGACTTCAGCACCTCAGGTGGAAAACCACAAACTGGAAGCAGATGGAATTCAGCATCCCATGGGAGTCCCCAGTAAGGGGACTACCTTGTGGTACCATGGGCAGGGAGGTCTGCCCCAATCCAAGGGTCTAGCGCAGCTTCTCAAGCCCTGCCCAGATCCAGACCTTTGTCCCTCTGCCTTGTGTGTGACTCCTTCAGCCACCTGGTTCTGCCTCCCCACACTGCTGGAAGTTTAACAAACTGAAAGTTCCCACAGTGCTTTGAGATCCTCAGCAAAAGGCGCTGCAGAAATGCAAATGTGCTCAGTTCCTAGCTCAAATACATTATTGATTTGCTCATTTGCCAGGGGCCACTTGTCAAAAGTATAACAGCATTAGTAGCACTTGACGTAATAGGGGAATGGAGAGGTCTATGATTAAGTTTAGACAGCCTTGTTTGACTTAGTTAATTGGTTAAATATATTCAGTTACATGTGATGCTTCAGAATTTCGGCTCCAATAAAGTATAATATTAATTTTAATTAAAGCTCAACAGAGTTGGCCAAATATTTCTATTTTCTGAATATTTTTCTTAATCACATAATTCATATTCTGATAAAACCGGGATTCTGGTAGCAACTAAAGCCTGAAGCACTTTGTCTGACCATGAGAACTTGAAAGAAGAATAGATAGACTAACACTAAGGAGAAGTGAATTTATTAAAATCTTTCTAACCTAAAGAAAAAAATGAGGTGGAACAAGGAAAAATTCCCCTCTGCCTCAAGACAGGATTAACTTACGTCTATTCTGACAGATGTATTTCTGCTATTTCTTAAAAATCTAGGATTGTCATGAAAACCGTAAGTGCAAGAAGTTGCACATCCTCCTAAGTGTGCCCAGGAGCCTTTGTGTTGACAATCCCTGATCATCGTTAGCCGCTCCCTTGCTTAAGACCTACATCTATCACAACAGGAGGGCAAATAGCATCCCATGGGTTGCCTTAGCTAAGGGTCCCAAAAAGTGGGGACTCTCATCATTGAACCCTGAATGATTCCAGAGAAAGGATTCTTTTAGTTTCCTGATTAAGGACACTCCCGTAGGACTCCTCCTTTATTTCAGCGCTTTACTGAGGAGGTGGCATTCGTGCCAGGGACATGCTCACACCAAAGGCAGATTTGCAAAGAGATGCTCCACATGGCTAGGAAACTTTCCTTAGCTCTTGTCTGGAGAGGTTCAGTCTGGTTTGCTGAACTGCTGCCATCCTTGGGCCATAAGGATCTCCATCCAAAGCACATCTGTGCTTACACGAGGGATGTGCAAGCCCCAGTAACACTGTCAGACTGGCATAACTGGAGCAGTCTCACCTGACCACTGCAGCACAGCAAGACATCCAGCAGGTGTTCAAAAGGAGGCGTTGGCTGACTCCGGTGAACCCCACTGACGTAATAATTACAAGAGTGGGTATTGCCTCCTTAATGACAGCAATTGAAAGTGCAAATACAGCCGCAGCACATTAAAAATAGCCCACTGCTCCCATGAAGCAGCAGCTGCATCTGAGGACTTTTCCCAATGCAGAGCTCTCAGAACCGCCCCCCACAGCTTTCTTGCCAACTCCCCAGCCCTCTGCTTTGCATTTCAATTTTTTTTCCTTCTCTCTCCTTAGATGCAGACTCAAAGATCTGAAAGAAGAAAGATGGAAGACAATTCTTGTGCTGCCTACTGGCCATAGTCTAGTTTTCTTTATATTACCTACACAGGAAGTCAATTAAAAAAATGTGATATTTTTCTTTTGCAGTGTTGGGATCCAGCTCTGCAAGCCTTTAATTATCTGTATAAGTGGAGCCAGGACTGGGAGAGGGTGGAAAGAGCGTCTATTCTTTCAGCTGATCCGTCCTTGAGAGCATTTAGCTCAGGTATTTTGAGCCTAGTGATAAAAAATAACCCCCTTTTGCATGTTTTTCTCAGTGCTCTCTGCTGCAAGACCATTAAGGCTCTGATCTCCTGAATTCCACAAGATCTAAATGGCCAGGCATACCTATAAGCACTTCATTGATCAAGGGCCCCAGCTTGGCCGAGTGGTCACACCTTGCATAAAAGATGAATTCATAAATCTTCTTTAGAGCATCTGTATGTGGTAAATGATGTTCTTGACAGGGCTGATAAACCCCAGCACCAACTTCTGCTGGTTCAACTCTGTGTTTAATGACGCACCCCACTCTAACTTTTTATCACCTGTTATTTGTACACCTCCCATTAGAACCAGCACAGCAGGGAGTGCCTGGAGCAGAAGATGCAGTGCCCTGCTCCTTCCCAGAGCTCTGGCAGGAATGCTCCAACTCTAAATAAAATGGGTCATTTCTAGCTTTGGGGTGAACTGCTCTCTCTGCTCACATCTCCCTCTAACCCACATCAGACACCACAAAGGTGGATGAAGGGGCAGCCTCCAACATCAAATGGGAGACAAGAACAAAATCCTGTGCATTGTGTTATGTAGTGCTGTATTTCTCCACTCCTTCTCCTTGTGTTATTTAGTGCTGTATTTCCCCACCACTAAGTGCCTGCCCCTCCCACATTGTTCTCCCTTCCCTGCCCCTAGTCCTGGCCACTCCCTCGGGTTTTCCCATTGGTTCCGGTACCCCAACTCCGCCCATGTGCCGCCCCTGCACCTTGAGACCAGTCGTCCATCTGCTCTCTCCGCCCTCCTCGTCTCCATATAAAACCCCAAAACGCCCTCCCATGTGGTCTCTCTGCCCCTAGGAACCTTCACGTCACCATGTGAATAAAGTCCTCCTGTGGTCCCCATGCAGAGCCCCTTCTCACCTCCTTTATCACCACCGTGTTGTGGAGTCAGCAGCCAGCCGGAGCAAGGGCGCGGGGCCCCGGGAGGGCTGCGGGAAGCGGAGCAGCCGCTCTCTCCCCGATGCCGCCCCGCTGCGCTCTCCGGGAAGGGTTGTGGCTTGCCATGCCAGCGCAGAAACTACAGACCACAACAGTGTTAAGGATTCCTGGCCCTGATGCCTGGGCAGTGCGAGGGTTTGCTGAATCGTGCTGTCAGTAGTGTTCAGCAGGTATGGCAGTGGGATAATGCTGGTGTTTAACAAGCGCAGCAGTGGGATAACGCATAAAAGGCCACAAGCAGGTTGGGACCCAGTGTGCAGCAGCCCAAAGGAAAAAGGCTGATACCTCACTCTTGTGTTAGAGAAACCAGAGTTATGTTCTCAGGGAAGTCAGTCATGGGGCTGGGACAGACTGAGATATAATTATGGAATAATGCATGTTCTTTTCCCACCACTCCCCCCTTTCTAAATTAGCTGTCATGTCACTAAAAACGTTTCTGTGTTCCACAATCAGTCCACTTAACTGTAACAAAGCAGCACAGATCTATCAAACTCACAATGAGCTCCACTAATGACCGCTGAAATTACCAAATCAGTCCTGCTTCCCAACACCCTGCCCTTCCCTCCGCGCCCCTCGTCAATCAGTGCTCCGCTTGTGGCCCTGCTCGAGGGGAAACAATGGTGTCAGGCTCCAAATCCACGGCGCTTTGCCATGCAAAGCTGTTCTTCTGGATGCAGAGTGTTGAGGTTGTTGGGATTGTGCCTTTTTTCACTTTGAGGGGACTGCTGGATGCCAGGGGTGGCTCTAGGCAGGCACTGGAGGCACTGGAGAGAGAGCAGCAGAGGCACAGCCAGCAATAAAATACCGGCAGAGTGCATTGTTCCTGCTCCCTGATTATGCATTTAACTGCATTGCTAAGCACATCTTTTTTTTTTTTCTACTTTTTTCTTTTTTTTTTTTTTGGTAACCGCTCCTCGGAAGTGCAATCTCGCTACTATTCAGATACAATGTGGCTTCTATTCTCTCTCTCAGTTTTAATTATGTGTCCGCCACTGCTCCTTCTCTAAGCTGGCGGTCTCCGAGATTCATAATTTCAGCCTGACACCATAGTAACCACTTAGTTTGATTCAAGACTCTAATGTCATCACTGGCTGGTCTTGAATAGAGCAGGGAGAGAGGATGTAATTTGAAGGCAGCATCACATAGAAACTGCAATTATTTCTCCCTTTTAGAGGGAAATGTAAACAAAAGGTCATCGCTGGTCAGTGCTCTTCATTTCCATCCTCACACACTGACAAGCTGACTTTTTTGTTTATTATTTATTTCCTCACCTGCTTACATGCCTCCACACCAACACCAGGAGCAGCAGCCAGTGCTAGTTATCACCCCTGTTTAGGGACATGACTACTCCACTGGGAGGACTCCAGTGGTGTTTGAAAACGGCCCCACACAGCTTTGGAAACCAGTCTGGTTCTCATGCAGAGACTGGAAGGCACTGTCCCTGATGGGACACAGCTGCTACAGCCCTCCTGCTACAGCCAGAGGCTACAACAGACAGGACACACCAGTGACAGACATCCCTGGCTTCTGCTGTCCGTGCATAGAAAGGACTTGATTCAGATTCTCTTCTCATTCTTTTCTGCCTTCTCCCATACAATTCCCACATAGAATTTCTTACTGTTCCTCTTAAATTAAATATGTGTGTCTCTCTGCTGGAGATCAGACTCTATAACTCCAGGAATGACCCGAGAGCCCCCAAGAGGCCTCCAGTCCCCTGCCAGCTCAGAGCAATGGTCACACAGGCTCATACTGAAAGAGCTGCTGGGCAGCAGTGCCACAGCACAAGATGCTTCCCCAAGGTCCGTGGTTTGCCCCTTCTCTGGACACAACCTTTCTCTGATCCTACTGGGAATGGCAGAGACACATAAGATGAATATCAGAAAGACAGATGAATACGTACACACAGGAAAATGCAATTCACTTGGCAGCATTCGCTGCAAATCCTGCTGCACTAAATGAAGCTTTCCTGCCTTCCCCCAATGACTCAGTGATAGAAAGGAGTTAAGTGAAAATAAATGCTCATATCAAATCACAGGTATTGATTTTCTGAGCTAGTAAATGAAGGCACTTTATCTCCGATGGGAGATTGAATGTCTGTGTGCCACGCTTTGCTCCATTTTCATAAAAAGGAAGGCATGGTGGAATTATTTTACCTGGCTTCTCATAAAGTGTAGAGGGAGCAGATTCTCATGTCCATGACAAGGGATATCAATCAGGAACAACGTCATCACAGTGATGGAGCCACTGAGGATTGACAATGGAATAGCAAGCCTGGAAGGCTGGTCCTGGGCATTGGCTCGTCCTTCAGCAGATGTGGCAGTGTCTTTCATGAGTCCCTGTAGTCCCCTTCCCTCTCCAGGTGATGGGGACGGGCAGTTCTCCGCAGTTTTTGCTTTGGTTTGCTAGAAGGTAATCTTACATCTAAATCATTTAATTCTACCAGCTGGTTTAAGATGAGAACAAGAGTTTCACTGCTACTTATGCCCTTTTTGAGCTCTAATGAGTTCTGAGCAGGATGTGATATTAAAATTATAGGTACATTACATTTAATAATCTGCAGAAAGCCTTAAAGGGAGCTGTCCATGGCCTTGAGGAGTCGTTTGGAAGATCAAAGCTGACTGATGCAAAGTAATTCATATAGACAGGGGAAGTCACACTCACAAAGGTCTGTGGAAACGCAACCTTTTTTTGACCAGGTTCACCTACACAGGCATGACTAAAAGTGAAAGAGCAAAATTTCTGCATCTGAGATCTACAGATCTGTGTTCAAACCTTCTGTCTTATCTGGCAGTTACCCATCTTATCAGGCAGATCTCTGGCACTAGCAATCCATCTCTGCAGCCCTCCACCCATTTCACTATGCAGCCAGCCCTGATGTATTTTGCTGCTGATATTTTTCAAAGTGAAAGAGATCAAATATATATAAATAGATACAAAGAAACAAGCCATTAAAAAGCAGACCCCATGCTTTTACAGAACATGGATTGTTCTGGTATAAAACTCTGCTGCTAAAAAAACCCCTGCATTTTTACTCCCTGCCTTTTGTGACCCTGCACACCAAGATAAATCAGAGAGGGTCCAGTTTAATCCACTGACAGGGAGAAATGAAATGGCAGGTGGATTTCAGCCAGGAGTGAGTTTTGCATAGGTGAGGGATGATTAGGAGAGACAGTCGTGTTCCTGACTTGGAGCTTGGCGGCCTTTTATATCCCCATAGTATTCAATGGGGAGCCAATCTGGAATCACTGTCTCCAGGGACACAACCACTGACCTTAAACTCTGAGGCTTCTCTGTGTCCTCAACTTGAAGAGACCTGGGATGGTATTCAGAGCTTAAGAGAGGGTTGGCATGGCCCAATGCTATTGCTCTGTCCAACCCTAGCATTACAATTTCTGCTGAAGTCTGAGGGAACAGGACCAAAATCAAGTCCATCACTTTGGTGGAGAAAAGCTCATTTGTCCCATTGGGGATTTCCATAGGACAGTAGGAGAGAAAATTTTCTCTTGATAATTAATGGTTGAATCTGAGAGGTGGGAAGGGGGAATATTTGTCTAAAGAAGAGACAATGTTCACTTTGCTGGGAAGGAAACCTACAGTATACGAGAAGCTGATCAGACCTGTCCCTGTCAGCCTTTCTTCCACCAGCCATTGAACGTGGCCCTGTAGGGCAATGCTGTCTTGATGTCAGGTTCCCACAGTGGTCTTTGCTCTGCAGTTGCAAAGCAGCACTGTGATAATAAAATAAATAGTTTTGTGACAGCGTCCTTTGAAATTTACTTTATTATTTCTTGGTTATTGTACCTCCTCAAGGTGGTATGTGAAATCTTCCAGGAGTTCAGATCTGCTCAGGGAGGTGGGCACTTGAAATAAATAAATGGAACAAGGCACTCTTTTATAGATCTCAATTGAAGCATTCGAGTCACTTTTGTCAGAGTCATGGGGCAAATAGGTGAGAATTCCTTTTTATTCCCAGTGGGAGGGTTGAACATAAAGCCTTATCGTTCTGTTTTGGCTGGACTTCAATTTTCATGATGACGATAATTTTATACCACCAAGATGTTTTAGCCTCTCTGCAACTCGTTGTGGGTTTGGGGTTTTTTGAGGGGGAGAAGAGGGATTTTTTTGGGGGAGTTTGGGGGGCTTTTTTTTTCATCCCTCCCACCCACTTGTCTGAGGCATATTTTTCAATAGTCTTCTTACTGCAACAAGCAGAAACACCACCCTGTACAACCTTTCCACGGAGTGCGAACATCAATCCTCTCTTATTAAGCTGAAGCTAAAATGCTCATAGACAAACTGTTAAAAAGAAGAAAGCATCCACGCTGTGGTGGAAAACGTAAAATGCAGTAATTGTCCAAACCTTCAAGAAGGAATGTCTCTGTAGGGAGGGGAGGACCTTTTTCCTTTCTGTGGCAAATTGCCAGAAGACTCCAGGAAACCTCACTTCACCAATGTATTCATTTTTAGGCACAAAATCACTTTTATTTCCCTTGATTCCTGCGAATTTTTTCCAAAGACAGAGAAGAGAAGCTAATACCTTTCCCTGCTCAGTTTCCTGCACATGCTAGCCCTATCTCACATTGCTTCTCTTTTTTGCCTGCTTTCTGAATCTAATTTATTTGCAGTCTCACAAAGGAAAAAAAAGGCTCTTCCTTTCATGTCTACACAGCAACAAGAGAGAGAACTGGAGCATGTGTAGACATATAGGGTGAATTAATCTGATTAAATTCAGGCTTCTAAGTTTAAGCTAGTCACCCAAAGCTCCTTTTGTACAGTAGACAGACATCTCATCAATATACAGTCAATGGAGCCAGAGGTGTAATTCATCTCATTCCAAAGTAGATGCCTAAAGTAGGTCACATGAATCACACCCTTGAGAGCTTTTTTTCCTCGCCATTGACTGTAGAAGGATCCCAGTGTGACTAAATCACTTGTAGATACTGAAACCAATGTTGACTGAGTGGCTTCTCTCCATTGCACGGTGCCACTCCATGCCTTCGAATGCTTGTGTGAGCCACTCTTCTCCCCTGACATCTCTGATGCTGAGGGTTTGCTGTTGTCCTGACTTACTCCAGGAGAGTAAGGCAGGTCCAGCTATGGAGATACAGGGATAAAGGCACAGGTCTCACTAAGGGACCCTGAGGCGGCCTAGAAGAACACGGAGAGCAGGGTAGAGCAATATGGAAAAGATGGTGCCTTAATGGCATTGTTATCCTGATCTTGGATACACCAGAGAGCCCTGTGCAGGACAGCACAGCTTTATGGAACAGTGCTCTGAAAGCATCTCTTGGCAATCAGACATGACCTATGGAAGTCCTCACTTACCATCATCATCATCATCATAATCATACCTGGAGTAACCAAGAGGCAGAGAAAGAAGATGACAACATGATTGAAGCATCAGAATACAGGAGCTCAACCCTTTTTCTCTGCTATGGAATGCAATTCACTGCCTCTGTGACTCCATTTCCCTCCTGTGGCACTGAAATAAATGTCTCTTCTTTCCCCCTCCTCAGATTTATCTCTTGGATCTTGAATTTCTTATCATCTTACTAGGTGACAGGGGATGAAGCTTTAAACCCATCTAGGCCCAGTGAGTTGTTGATCTCTGGACTTGATACACAACTTTAGTCCAGATAGCAATAGCATTAGTATTTGGAGATGGGGGAAGCAATTGAGAGCTTGGTTGAGAATGTGAAATGGGTTCACTTGGGCATTTTGTTGGAGAAAAGGCTTTTTTTCTTTCTCTGCCAGGAGATTCTTTAACTGACCTGGGTATTAAAAAAATACCCAGACAAATGAAGGGAAGGGAAGGGGAAGGGGAAGGGGAAGGGGGGAAAGGAAAGGAAAGGAAAGGAAAGGAAAGGAAAGGAAAGGAAAGGAAAGGAAAGGAA